>BGPR01006538.1:6818-24639 GCA_013235015.1 Araneus ventricosus
CTCGTTGGGGGTTGCAAAAAAATTTTGTGGGTCGCGACCTCGTTGGGAATCGCAAAAAAATTTTGTGGGTCGCGACCTCGTTGTGGGTCGCAAAATATCTTTTGTGGGTCGCTAAATTCAAAGAAATTTGTTTGATAATAAAAAATATAAGGCTTTTCTTCAAACCCCCCCAGAGGGGTCGCGAAAATATTTTACACAAAATAAGGGGGGTCATAAATGAAAATAGTCTGAGTACCACTTTGATAGAAGGATAGTTATGGGTGGATACGACAGTAGAGGGTACGTGAAAATAACCATCGGGAGTGGTCTCCCCTAAACTTTCTCGTATACCTTCGTGGTTCTAACACACGATGGATGGAAAATAAGGCTTATGAAGACAGTAAAACGTATCGTGTTGCCTAGCACAGTTGAATAAAACGTTTTAGTAGTATATCTCAGGCATCACTGCCAGAGGCTAAAATTTTAGAAAAACAAGACTGATGAACCTTCATTGGCACTAACTTTCGTTTGTTTATAATAATTACTTTTCATTTTGTCCGAGTGAAATTATGCAAATGCACTAACAGAAAAATACAATTACCAATTACACGAAATAAGACTAACCGTAAATTAATATGTACAACCTCTTTCCGAGGAAAATGTTTTTTGTAATCTGTCTATAAATCACGGAAATGAAACTCGAAAGGCAGTTCAAGATGAGAAAAACGGAAATCTTAGCAGGAGCCAAGATCGTAAAGTAAGTGAAATGAATCGGAAGCTAATGTATAGTAGCAATAGGGTTAGTAGATAAGAAAAGACCAAATTTCCGAATTTGGACGCCTTTTTTTAGATTGACACAAAAATTGGACACAAAACTTCAATTTAGGTTAGAAGACTTACATAAAATTTCATTTATCTAGGCAATTTTTTAAGACGTTATTGTCATCTAAAAGTATGTGCGATTATACAGACAAACAGACTCAACCCTTTATCGAATTTATGGTTAAAAATTATGACTCGGACCTATATTTACAGAATGCAATAAGTTAAGCCAAATTCTTTATCCATATAACTATTCGTGTTTGAGTTATAGTGTTCTCTATTGACCGCGGACATACAGAACACAGACCTTCCTAGACATTTGTCCAACACTTGACGGTCCACCATAATTTGTTGAACACATACCAAATTTCATCTCAAAGTAGTTAATAGTTCAGTTATCGTGTCCACAGACATAATTCCCAATGTAGTTTTTCGACGACTCAGGGAGGTCTAAAACGTGGAGATTCGTCAAAATCTCTTGATTCAATTCCTTGACTTTTACATACTTTTCTTGTATACTTCATACGAGAAAGCAAGAAATATTAATCAAGGGATAGATTAATTCAATTAAGAGAGAAAACAACGAACCTTCACATAGGAGATAAGAAGCAAGAAATTCAAACAAAAGGATAAACCTCCAAATGCGAGGCCGGACGCAAACCTGTGTTCTCGAGACGACTGTTATACGTTCTGAAAGCACAAAGCTCTGTACAACCATCAGAGAATGAACAGAGTAGCCCATTACAGAATGCGATTGGAAGGGCTTGGAGACAGTTACAGTTAACGATCCTGTGCCTGGAATGCCCTCTTCTGAGAACCTATTGAAGGCACTCCAGTTAATTTGCTGACCAACGTCGGGTTTGGAATGAAATGAATGAATAGAATGAGAATGGTGTTTACAGAACTGGTAGAATACGATAATCGAACTATCATTGCTCTTACAGTAGTTTGGCGAATCAGAGGGAGTCGGGCTGAAGCCCCCCCCCCCAGAGTCAAGACTCGAGATTCTTTATTTTATTTAAAATACTGCAACTGTTTTTTCTTATCTCCTTTAAAAAGTGGAAACTTTTCTTCCTGAGTTTTGACAGGCTGGAGATTTTCAAATTTTTGTGTCATTCCACTCTGTATTCGTAGCGTTGACACAGTAAAAAAAACATGCTTCTGCTAGTTATTTCATTTTACATTGTAATTATCTGAAGTTTGTGCAGTGTTCTTATGATTATTTATTGTCAGATGAGTGAAGTCTGTAAAGTTAAAGTGTTTTGGTTTGTATAAGCACAACATTTCAAGACATTCTCGTCAATCCGACGATACAAAACTTTTTATAACTCAGACCTCCAGTCCCAAATCCTGGATCGCCACTTGGTTGGTTTTTCTTGTTCTGATGGACATGTGTTGGCTTTAATGAGGCAACTCAGCATTTTTTAAAAAACACGTGAAACCATCGATTTGGAGAAAAATCATTATCTAATTTTCAATATGAAAGTGGAATTTTACAGAAAATTTATTTATTTAAATATTGAGAGGAAAGATGTCTGAAATAGCAGGAATCAATGATGCAATCCGAAACGCACTCTTCATTGGCCGAGTAGATTGCGACGTCGTAAGTGCCTTCCATCGCATACCTCTCTTTCCTTAGTTCTGTACCCTGCTTTGAATCAATGGTTTGTCCAGCCAACATTTTAAGTGAAGTTTTGACTTTTTTTGCTGTTCAACGTCTTCCATTTCAAGCAAGGATATAGTTTACAGAAGTGTCAGTCGGATAATTTGCCAAGGATTGATCCTACAATGATGGTATGTATAAGAAAATCTCGATTTTGAATGATAGATACGAGGAATAAAAGCACAACGGTAAATCTTTCCTTTTTTTTCATGATCTCATCACTGAAACAACATAAAAACAAAAAATAAAATAAAGTGCTGAACCAGTTAAAAAAACCTGTCAAGCACTAGAATCCCAAACAGTATCCCATGGTGTTAGACAAAGTGATTTAAAAAAAAGCATGAGAAACAGAACCGATGAAACAAAATTACTTAGCTTAACTTTCTTTTTAATGTTGGAATTCGACACAAAAAAGGAATGAATCTTTAAAGTCCTATAAAAATACAACAAAAATGAAAAAAATAAATTAATTCTGATTAGTTAAATGAGAAAGTTGTTAGCAAATAATTAGATACTTAACGAGTGAGGAAAAAATAATTATTTTAATACCACTTTTCAATTTAAATTTCTAGTTTGATATTTTTCTTGTGCAAAATATAAGTGCGATTTTCAAAAAATTAAAATGTCAAATAAAATCAAATGTATAAATGTCAATCAAATGATAAATGTCAAAACTAAATGTACAAATGTCCAATCAATTGTATAAAATGTATAAAAAATCAAATAAATCTATTATTTTGATTTTTATAACTCAAGGAGATATCGATAGACTAACTCTAAAAATAAACATATGAGTGCTACACCGCACTTGTCTTCTCATCACCGAATGTCAAAATCACAGAAATACAGGGAGACTATTTCTAAAATTAATGAAGAATATAATATTAGTTAGAAGTAATGGGTTTTTTTGAAGAGAGCGCATTTTTGATTTTTTTTCAAGAGGTAAATCATTGTATATTAGTGGTTAATAAATTATTGGACATCTCCCATTTTTTGAGAGCCTTTTATCTACTAAACTAATATAGCTAGGAGAAAATAAAAGCATGATTTGGTAGGAAATTTTACGCTCTTTAATTTAATAAAACGAATTGTAATTACATTGCTTAGACATCTGATAACTGATTCGAAAACTGAATATTTTCGAGATATTCAAGAAAGAAATTAAAATGACAAGAAAAGGCGCATGAACTTAAGATCAGTAGCTATATCGTAATGGAAATTTCTCTTCAGAAAATTTACGCGCAATGGTACGGACACCTCTTCAGAAAAACATTATTTGCTCTCTTATTTAAAAAAGGCAGTTGCTTTCTTTATTAGATTTTGTTATTATTAAATTTTTGAAATAACGGTCAATATGTTAACCCCTATATTATTGAAAAGGATTCTTTGATCCAGCTATGTCTTTTTTCAGGTTGAGGAAACGGTAAAATAGTTATCCCTCAGTTATCAAGTGGCTCATCATCATTAAAATTCAAGTGAACAACGCTAATGTAAAAAAGTGTATGTGCAATGTGTTGTATGTCCTTCTATTTTGAAACCGACTGAACGAGAAAAGCGCTGCGAAAAGTACCAAAAGACTGAAATAATTCAAGAGAATCATTTCATGCATTAAATATGCAGAAATTTTATTAGTGAAAAAGATATTAATTAAAAACCACATCTTAGCAACAATACTTTTTCATTGTTCGGATACTTATAACAATCCTTTCATTGTTACAGCGCAATATAAAATTTATTTTATTTAAGTCATTTACTTTAAAGAACCTTGTTACAATAACAAAAATACTAAATGTAGTTGCAATATGAAACCTGAAGCAATGCAGCAATTCAATGTGGATAGAGTTTTGTGTGGTTTTGTAATTAATACAAGAAACAGGAAAATTAAATCGCTCATATGGGTTTTACTAAACTATTAGGCTTTTCTAATGAGGTGTTTCCTTTTAGATATCAGACCAGTTGCATCTTGCTTCATGTGTGATATAAACTGAGGCGGGCAGTATGAAAAAATACGGTTCCGATCACGCTTGGTTATCTCATTCTCTTCCGATACTAAGTCAGATAAAAAAATAATCTCGGAATAATTTTACAAAATAAAGATTATTTTATGCAATTTTTAAAGTATATTTTATAAGCCTTACGCGGACGGAATGATGAACCCTCTTTTCTCCATTTATTTGGGAGAGAATGTTAATTGAGATGTCAGCAGACTCCTTTTCTCCTACAAGAGAATGACGCATTATTAGAGAGTCCGTACAACGCCTGGTCACGTGCTAGTATTTTTTATATTTTGAAATATTTACTTAATTAAAATATTTTTAATCTGTACGAGAAATTCAATACCTCGTTGAGGAAACGAGATACAAAATGGAATATGGTGACGCATAATTCTGCCATTCCTTATGAAACGTAAGTTGTATTTGCCATCAGCCGTCCCGCATTCGCTATGTTAGGTTACGTCCCACCTGGTCGAGCATGGTTCCTTGGAGGCTTTCACTTCAGGGATCTAATGCTTCCTAGAAGCGAAGGAAGAGACTTTGGTTTGTTTTGTAAGCGATTTGTTTGGACTTGCGGAGCGGGTGAAAAATGTAGGTGAGCGTTCCGAAAGTTCTTAGAATGTAAATTACATTTATGGATGTCAGACAAGATGCAATTATATGAACAGTGCTGATTTTTGAATTGATAGTGACTTGTGATTAATGGGGTTAATTCTAGTTTTTTATAACCCATAGAATATTTTACTTCATCTAAATATTGTTTTTAGTAAATCTATTTATGTCTTGTTCTGTGAATAAATGTCTGAGACTTGTTAAAAGTACAGTTTTTATTTCCTAAAGATATTACAGCACGTTCATATAGGTTAAGGGGAATTGGAACCCAACGTGTTAACCTAATCGCTGCTTCGTGTACCTTTTCTCAAAATCTGTTAAGATTCATGTTTGAAATTTCTATACAAGTTAATGCATCTTTCTCATTATTGAAATGATTTTAAAAATTAATAATTTTTTTTACAAAATTTTTGTGTCGAAACAAAAAAAAAAAAATGTGAATTTGGCCATTTCTATGTACCTTTTCAAATCTGCTTTAGATACATGTTTGAAACTTTAATGTATCAGGTAAGTACACCTTCTCATTATACTTAAATGCTTTTTTTAAAAAAACTCAAAACATTATTTTTACCATTTTTTGTCAAATAGGGATAAAATTTCTCATAGTCTAATTAAATATTTCTTTGTGTATTTAAAACCAAAATGAACTAAAAGCTCATTTCAGTATAATGAGAAGGCATACTTGCATAAAATATTTCAAACGTGACATATGATTTAGAAAATCATCAAGTACAGGGTTAGGTTAACGATCTTAAGGTCCAACTGCCCAAAATACTGCTAAGTATATAAATCAGTTTTCCAACCTGATGTGGCATTTTTTTATTATATTGAGCTTTTAACACTGGAATTTCCAAAATATGAAAGAAATTAGAGTTCTGTACTCTTTTGTGTGTCCTATCAAAACTAGGAGGCTGTTCTTTTCTAATTCTTTCATTTTTCTTGACAAGTTGAAATAAGTAGGTACTCCCAAAAATTATCAGCTTGTTTTTTGCGTAAATTCTAGCAGGTATGCATCATCACCGTCGATTTTTTCACCGTCTCTAGTCAAACTGAATTAATTTCAGGGAGAAATCCCAAAAAAAAAAAAAATCTTCTGATTTTAAAAGACGATCTCCCCTTCCCTCCCCCTTCTTCATTTTAATAAAAGGACTCTTCAGAAAAAGATTAAAAGAGCCGTTGAATGTGTACCCCTCAAACATTTCATCCTTTTGATAGAAACATACAGCGAATTTCCTTCAAGAAAAAAGCGAAGACAAAGATCCACGCTTTCTCACCTGCAAACAAGATTAAAACAGGAAGATTAAGTAGAAATTTATTTTGGGATGGGGGGGTCTTTTTTGGTGTGTTCCCTTTTCCATTTTTTGTAATCCGATTTTCATTTTGTTCCGCACAGGAGTTTTTTCTCAAGCTATGATATCGGCAATTGTCTTAAAGTGTGTTAGTAGTTTCTTTGAACACAGACTTTCCAAAGAACAAGTACTATCCACACAGTTATAATATCAAATAAATCTATGAAATGCTAAATTTTTAGGTTTATCATGTGATTCGATATTTACTTTCTCATTGTACGGAAGCGAATGCTGAGTATAAATGCCCAGATATGTCTCTCGGTAACGCTCTGACGTCACCAACTAAAACTGCGCCATAGCACTGCGAGACGTTAAACAAGCGTTATTTCATTGTTAGAGCACTCAATTTCATTTTAAATTAAAAGAGTAATTTCGCTCTAATTTCAAATTGATCTTTCTAAAATAGTGAAACAAAATTGCAACGATTGATAAAATATTTTTGTATATGATCAATAGTTCCGAGAAATTTTAAATTATATTAATCATATATTTCAAATTACTTCCGTTTCTAATAGAAAGTAAATTACGTCAGTGTTATATCATGCGCGATATAGTTTCCGGACGCACGATGCACGATTTATTGCAAATCAAGCCATGGTATAATTTGATAATATTTTTTGAGCAACGTTTGACAAGCAGATAAGTGCTTTTGTTTTGATTAAATTTCGAAAAAGAATTCCTTTGTATTAACTTCTGACTTACGTTTGACAAGCTGAGAATTTCATGGTTATTGAATTATAATAAAATTGTTGAAAATACTCATTAGAATGCTGTCTAGAGAGGTTTGAAAAGCAACATGTAATAATATGTAAATAAAAAATTTGTACATAAAACGATATGTTTATTTTTTTTGTTTTCAATCAATGTTAAACCTTTCCTCAACATATATATCTAATTAAACGTCGAATTTGAAGTAATTTAAGAGAAAGTAGTAAATTCGTCAGTGGTATATCAAGTGATATATGACTCCACGATGCATCCGATTATTTATTTGCAATCGTGATGATATAATTGATAATATTTTTGGCAATTTTGACAAGGGAGAAGTGCTTGTTTTGATTAAAATTTGAAAGAAATTCCTTTGAAATTTTAACTTACTAGACAACTGGTACCTTATGGTAATTATCTATAATAAAATTTAAAGAACGAAAATACTTCACGTGGAATGTTGTTTGCCAAGAGGTTTTTGAATAAAGAAATGTGTAGTTAATATGTAAATAAAAAAGAAATATCTACTGTCATAAAACATATGTTTATTTTATTTTTTTTCAATCAATGTTAAACATTTCTCTCTCATATATATATATCTATTTAAACACTTGTGATTTGCGAAAATCCTCTGAATAAGAGGCAATTTATGTCTTTCTTACCAAGACGGGTGATTATTTTTAATTACTCAAGAATTTTGAATTACGTTGAATTTCTGTTCTAAAGTTAAACGCTTATATTTCAATAAATGATAGAGAGTTTTTAGTTTCAGCATTACATGAATGGTAGACATTGAAGATTCCAAAAAGAATTTTGTAATTAGTCCTAGTCACAATGAGTTTCAATTGGAAAATCAAAAACATCTCATATGAGCACCCCTGATACAGCCATCTGATACCCTCAAATTGGATGTTAAATCTATGCAAAATTATAAATTAAAACTTAAAAATATTGGAGGAAAATCTGTGGTGTATTTGCTAAAATTCTAAAGTCAATAAAAATACTTCTTATCTCGAGTCCGATTTTAAATCTATAATTTTTCCGAAATGAGAGCGAAATTCACAGTGTGCCATCTATATTCTAAAGGAGAACTATCAGCTGTCTTTTCCGTGTCTTCCACTTAAATTGGAAATAGAAATTTTTTAGATTTAAAGTTGATGTCCTCTTCTGTGAGCAATGGTAAAGGTTAAAATATTTAATTAAAAAAAAAATAAAGATTAAGAAAGCATAAAAAGATATTGTGATCTTTGTGATGTTTGTAATCTAAACTTATAAGACATATGATAGACTACTCTCTGAGAATCATAATACTTTCTTTCTTTATACGAAAATAAAAATGTAAATCAGAAATTATTTTTTTGCTCTCATTTTACACTGATTTACCATAGAGTTATTGCATTTCAATAGAAAACATTTTACCACTATATCGATATACAAAAAGATGCCATGAAGTTAGCAAATAATTCAAAAGAATTCTTCATCTCACTGCATAGGGCTTTCTGATAACTCCAAAACTATGAAACTCTTTAACCTCCAGAAAATTCTACAGAGTCATCTTCATTTTCTTATCTTTACTAAGCAATGCACATGTTTGAAAGATGACTCTAGACTTTGGAGAGCTATTATGGGGATTCAAAAGTAGGAGGATGGAGAAAGTTAAGTGAAATGACTTTCGCCAGAAACGATGCGAGTTTTATTGGACAGCAATATTCTGCTCTTACACTATAATTTTCTCACTGAAGATGTAGTACTAAAAGACAATCGTGAGAAACGATGAGTTACGCAAAGAAAGATATAAACAACATAATTTTTCCTTTGGGAAAAAAAGATATCATGATCGTTTAAAACTCTGAGAAAAAACTTTGATTAATTCATATAAAATTATATTATCTAATAATCATAATTTTATATATTATTTATATATAATACTATCTCTTTATATATTATTTTATTATAATTATAAAATACTTTATATATTATTTTATTATTTATAAAATTATACTTTATATATTATTTTATTATAATTATAAAATATATATTTTTATATAATTATAATTATAACATTATTTTATATATATTATTTTATTATAAGTATAATGTTACATTTTATAAATTACATAAATTATCAACATAAAATTATAACTATGCGAATACAAAATACTCAATATGAAGACTACCAATGTCTTATGAAGGCTACGTAGATGAAATTAGACAAATAGAAGTATGATAACATACATAGTTTATGTTCATGAATCCAAAACAAGCTGAGTACTTATCAAATTTTTGCTCACAAATCCTGTATGGCACAAGGAAAATTTAATGAAATTTTCCTAGAAGTTCATTCAGTAGTTAATTTTAATTAATTAAACACTGTGTTTCCGTATACCGAAAGACTAAATTTATATTTACTATCGACATTCCTGTTCAATGAAAATATTATAGATATTGAAATCTCAGATATCTTCATATTAAAGCCGGGTTCTATAAATCACTCGCTTTTTTAATAAACATAACATTTATTTTACATTAAGTAAATACAGATACACATAACACGAAAAAGAGCTCAAAACAGACAGTTGTCAAAACATTAAATACTAAAATAAAGTTTAAAGATAATAAAAGTCCGAAACAGATATTTTTAAATCATTTTATATATTTGCCTCCTAGTTTATATTAGCATTGCATAATGAAATTTTGTATCATTCATTAAAAACTAGAAAATCAGCCGTCATGGTATGACGGATGCAAATTGCCTCTTCATTCGAGAGATTTCCCGTCAAATTTGACTTGTTTAAATAGATATATATGCGAGAGAAATACTTAACACTGATTGAGAGCAAATAAAATAAACATATGTTTCATGACAGGAAATATTTCTTTTATTTACATATTATTTACAAATTTCTTTATTCAAAAACCTCGATATTCAGTGTGAAGCATTTTTCGTTGTTTAACAATTTTCCTTGTACTTCAGATGTCTTTTTGTAAATTTTAACGTTGCCAAATATAATATCAAATTATATCATCACAATTGCAATAAATAATCAAATGCATCGTGGCCTCCAAACTATATCAAGCGCATGATATACCACTGAGGTGATTTACTATTTTCTATTAAAGAATGGAAATTAATTTGAAATATATGATTAATAAAATTTAAAATTTCTCGAGAACTATTGATCATAGCGAGATACATTTTATATCAAAAGATAGCAAACTTTATTTCACTATTTTAGAGCTATTAAATTTGAAATTAAAACGACAATTTCTCTTTTAAATTTAAAATGACTGAAATTTAGGTTCCCTAACAATGAAATAATGCTCTTTAACGTCTCGCAGTGCTATGGCGTGAGTTTTATTGTTGGTGACGTCAGAGCGTTACCGGATCAGTGAGAGACAGATCTGGGTGCTTTCTAAAAACGGATTGGAACAATCTGTAAATTTTCAAATTTTAAAAACTGTGTGGTACAACTGACATGAGTTAAATAAAAAGTGCAAATTAAGTGTATACAAAGTATAATCTATGCTTTACGAGTGTTACTTCAATTATATTGCCTTCGCGATATTCAGAGAGTTTTTCATAATTAACTCTGTTCAATCAAATGAATATGAATTTCATGATATACAAGGCGCGTTTGAAGAGTTCGGTGAATGGTCCCATAGTTGAATAACCGCTCTGGTTCTCACGCTGACGCAGTGAGAGACATGGCAACTAGTGCCCCCTAGCGTCCAAATCACGACAGTTAAGCGGAAGTGTGCACTACGACCAATTTAAAGAGTGATTGTGAGAAGGCCCGTCACTGCGAAATGGAGCAACGCGTGAACATCAAGTTTTGCTTCAAATTAGGCAAAACGGTGACGGAGACACACGAAATGTTAGTGAAAGTGTACGGTGTGGACGCAGTGAGCAAAAAGTGTGTTTTTGAGTGATGTAAACGCTTTAGAGACAGAAAGGAAGATGTCAAAGATGAGCCGCGTTCGGGTCGACCACCAACAAGCACAACTCCAAACAACATCGAACGAGTGCGACGGATGCTTGCGGATGTCTTTGAGAATGATGACAGAAGAATTGAAGATAAGCCTAGACAGTGTGAGCAACATTATTCACGAACATTTTCAAAAGCGTAAGCAAAAGGTCTACGCTTTTCCGACATTGCGCAGGTCCAGCAACCTGTGACAACTGTGCTTCGAGCGATACCGAAAGAAGAGTTTGCTGACAGTTTCCAGCGGCTGTACAACCGATGTCAAAAGTGTATCGTAGCTAATGGTGATTGCTTTGAATGCCAGTAAAGGTATTTTGTTTGTATACATTGTTTCCTTTATTTTATGAGACCATTCACCGAACTTTTCGAATGCACCTTGTAAATAAAAAAAATTGAAAATTCAAAATGTTTACGCTTATTATCATGCGTTCTATAAGGGAAACAAGATGAAACTTTGCTAACCACAAAGTTTTGTCTGACAGCACCATAATCACACGTCACCCACTTCTAAATATATTTATTATACGCATTTATTTAACTTGATTTCATGTTTGTAAAGATGGCATTATGTAATCGATTTCATATTCACATATTATTTAGCAACGAATTCGGGAACCCACCACGCTTTTACGCATGCGCCGGGCGGAGTTATTTTCATCAAAATAGGGGGAAGTGAAGACTGGAAGGGTGATGTTTACATTTTACTGAGCGTGATCTAACAAAGAACTCCGGAAATACGCTCATATGACTCATTGCCTGACACCCCTTTCCGGTGTAAAATCGTCCAAAAGGGGTAGTCTCGGAATCCGTTGCTGAACAATACTGATGTCCTAGAGTTCTTAAATTGACTTCAGTTGTGTGTTCCTCACGACAATATAATAGTTTATTATTTTTAGAACTCAATATATTCATTTTGATAGAATTTTTATTTATAAGAGAATCCATCTGTGATAAAATTTATTTTAAGATATTCCATGCTGTTTACAGGAATGAATTATGAAATGTATTAAAACACTCAAGTAGAAAGCGTAAAAAATTAGAAAGTTATAAAAATAAATGAAATTAATCCCACACTTTTACTTGTGTACTAAAATGGAGAAATTAATATTTTTATTAAAAATATGGACGTTAAAAAATTGTAAGTGTTGGAAATAGTACAATAAGAATACAATACCACAATAGATATCAACCAACGGGAGTGGTCTCCACAAAACTTTCTCATATCCGCCCTGAAACGGGTGGGAAAAAATACATAAATCGCCAGTAACATGTGCCAGTCCCTAACACAGGTAGGAAAACACGCGAGAATAAATCGTGCCTGTTTTTGCATCGTAGAATGGTGAAGAAACCGAATATGCAATTTGAACGTTTTTTTTAAACCGATTGAAACGAAAATTGGGCACGGATCTACAATTACTGTTAGCAGACCTAATACAAATTTTTATTTATATAAATCACAGCTTTAAAGAAATATCGTGTTCACAATTATGCGATTATACAAAAAACAGACAGTCAACGCATTGACGGATTTGGTCCAAACTTTTATATTGACCCACATTCCTGATGATAAAACTGAGCACCAAATTTTATCCACCTAGCTATTTAAATTTGTACCGTGTTCACATGAACACAGACAGACTTCCGGCTTCCGGATTTTGTCTAAAATTTGAAAGAAACCTACAAATTATGTTTAAAGATCACATACCAAATTTTATCCCCGTAGCTCTAATAGTTTTCGAGTTATCGTGTTCTCAGACAGACAGACATAATTCTAAAATTGTGTTTTTCGGACTCAGCGAGGTCAAAAACGTTGAGATTCATCAAACTCTCAAGTTCGAATTTTTTGATGATTACAATTGTTGTACTTCGTGTACGAGAAAGTAAAAAAGAAGAAAATTCTCAAAATAGTATTCGAAAATAAAACGTTACAAATGTGAATGAAATTCCAACTTGCATAAAGAAATAACCTTCAGGGCTTCAGTTATTAACGATTTTTAACAAACCTTTTTCTTAGTATAACCTTGAGTTATACTCAAGAAGAAAGGCCTTTGTTAACATTTCTTGGAGGCATCCACCAGCTCATTCATGGTATCGTGGTGAAGGCCCCGGTGCTTCTATACATTTTAAGCGGGATATGAAAGGCCAAACAGCTTTGGCTCGCTTATCTTCCGGTCACTTAAAAACCCTCAGATTCTCTCGTGGTGACAAAAAGTTCATTATCTGCACAAAGTACAACATGATTGAGGCCACTCCGCAATATCTACATGCCTGTGTTGCCTTGGTGCATGATGGCCTGCTTAAGCGACCAGACTTCGTGTTGGAGGTGATGAAGGCGAACGATCTCAGATCTTAACTGATTCAGATCAGAAGACCACAGGAAGGAATAAATTTTGACTCTTTGTCATTCCTTTCTACAGAAAATTTTGTCCTTTTTGAACTAATAATGGCGTGTGGTTTCTGATGAGTGCGCCATTTTAGTTCCTTTCCATTTTGAATGATTTCTAACTTTTGTAAAGTGTTTTAAGTATTAGAGAATCTTTGGTTTTTTATTCTATAATTTTTGCTGTGTTATCTTTAAAAATATTCTGTTGAAGCATTTACTTTTTGCTGCGCGCAAAAACGTTTATCGTTTTCATTATTTTTCATTATTACTATTGTTTAATTTTGTTTCTTTTAATTTATTTTCCTTTTAATTTAAATTTCTATTATCAAATTAGAAGGATTAGAAAGCAAAAGAAGAAGACGATTTTAGTTTGGCGTTCATATTTTTAAAAATCAATTTCGACTTTTTAATACACTACATTTCAAAACATTTTTTTTAAATTTTATATTAATTTGAGTTTCAAGAAAATAGCTTTATTCTGATGTTGGTTGGCATCGGTTTAATTCAAATGAAAACTGCATGTTTATCATCTCGATTTATTAGAAAAAATCCACTAAGAAAATATATTTTTATCTAAAATAATCACCATAACATTTTCATTCTGTAACAAGGGGAAAAGAAGCTAATCACTCTTTCTCCAACTCCTATTTCAATAATTTTTTTTACCTTTATCTTCTTACAGAAAAAGAAAGTGTTCCTTTTCAATAAGCTCAAGCATTTCAGTGCAAAAGAAATCTCCGCGCTATAACGACTGTCTTTCTAACTCCCGAGGAAGAAGAGATAATGGCCGTTCTCTTTTAATGATGTTGGTTGAGTGTGAATACGTTCCGGTCGGACATATCGAAAACCGCTGATTAGTTTCTACGGAAGATTTCACTTGTTTCCCTCATTTCATCGCTCGCTCCATTTCGGATAAATATCACTTTATTTTTAACAATTGCCTTTGCAACATCCTAAATCAACATTCATGACTGTCAGTGATTGCGCTTTGACTCTCGCAAATAACGTTTCTCTCCCAAAGAGGCCATCGGAAGAACTTGAAAATAAAGTGGCAATTCATTCATTGTTTACGCAGGTGATAACGTTGTTGCGTTTTCCATTTCTCTCACCCGCTTCAAAGCAATAGACGCTGAGGATTCTTCACTGAGTGTGGGCTTGCTTTTATTTACTCAGTATTAAGCCTTCAACTTCCTTGTATACTTACGCTATAAGACACTCCTACCGGAGCACATGGAATTAACGGATGAGTGGCCGCCGGATGGCAAGCGGGCACTCGCTTCCCCTCGGGGGTATAGTAATGGAGGAACTCTAGTTGCCTCCTCCAGTGGAGTACCTCCATCACTATACCCCCAGAGGAAAGCGAGTGCCGCTTACTACGTACGTTCCTTTTTCGGGAGGGGTCGGACCGTGGCCTGGTGATAAGCTATTAGGACTCTCGCCTCAGTACTCGAGCTATTGCAGTGGCTGTCATTCAAGACCCCGGATGCTTAGGCAAGGTGGGGGTCAGCTAGCATGTTCTGGTTACACTATAAGGCACACTTCGTGTTTCGCTTTGTCGTACAGAGGGGAGAGCCGAGTTTGCATTTCGATCTCTCTCTGTTGACCGATTGATTGATTGGCCGGTTTAGATGTGAAGACCACAAGCCAAATACATTTCGCAGCTAAAATGTTTTAGTTTTCGTTTCCACATGAACTCGAATGGATAGACCAATAAACAGGCGAAGTTTAGCTTAGTTATATCAACGTCCCATTTTGAAGCAATGCGAGGGCTGTTTGGGACGGACCTCTTCATTTTGAACCGCGGTCAGATGACGTGGACGACATTCCTGTCTTCTAACTTCCGCAGCACATCAGCTGTTTGGGTGTTTTCGGTTCATGCTCTCTCAACCCGGGGTTTCCCGGTCGCTGTTTCCATTCTGCTGAGTTGTTTCTCTCTAATCCGGCCTATTGTAGGCCTTATACCCTGTGGGCTAGGCCGGACCGAAGTAAGTTCTAGGAACTGCACCAGAGGGACATAAACAGGCAAAGAGTCAACGGATGTGGTAGGAAATTTTGACGCAGCTCTGTAGTTGTTGTGATAAAGCGATATGTCCAATTTCATCCTTGTCTGCGTTTTTGAATAATTATGTTCACATGCAAAAGAGGGGATACTGTTCGTTTCAGAAAACTGTGTCTCGCATTTTTGGACGATTTTACTACGGAAAGGGGTGGCAGGAAGTGGTAAGATGAGCGCTTTTCCGGAGTTCTTCGTTAGGTCGTTACCTTCGTCTGGTTAGGTGCAATTTTTTAGTTAGTCTTTTCCGTTGTGAATATTCATTTTCGTTCTGAATAGTACTATTTTATTTTAATTCATTCGAATCTTGTGTTTTAATTGTTCACATGGCTTAGTAATTAAGTTTAGTAACATGTTAGTAACTATGCTTTATCCGCTGTCATTAAATTTTGTGACCAAGAAGCAGAAAAGGGGAATTTATTATTCCGATCGCTCATCCTACAAAACAGGCCACACAAATTTTAAATAAGGACCCTCCATTTTTCACTTCACCTCTATTTTTGTGACCACCTGAGGCATGTGTATAAGCGAATGTGTGAATCTGAGAATACAATATTGCCTGTTATTCGAGATCTGGAATATAAATGGTGCAGCACCAGTTATAAAAACATTTGCGGTGTGTAACCAGCTGTTTTCTTATGTCCCTACATGCTAAAGGTGGTTTGCAAGCATCAAAGGAAATAGAGATTTAATTACTCTGATCACACATTTACAAAACGGGTCAGTCAAATTGTAAGGGGTTAGTAAAATGAAAACATCTTCCCCATAATGTTTCACTTTTGCCCTATTTCGGTGTAATCAAATCCGTCTGACGCATGCGTATAAGCAAGGAGTGCCCCTGAATCTGAGAATGAACAATATATTGTTACAAGGATGTAATGCCACTTTTTTGCCTCTTTAACCTTATAGTTGGGGAGGGAGTTTTACAGGGCTAAGCATGGAGTGACGAGCAGCGCCCATTCCGGGACCCCTGACCTTAGCGAACATTTTGGCGACATTGGCGAAAAATCGACGACTCAAGAAAATGCAAACCTTTCCTTGATATCTCTATTAGGAAAGAAAGTACGCTCGAATGTACGAGAAAACTCCACGTGACGTCACGGCCTGTCGGGGAGAGTATATAAGAACCGCACTTGGATCAGAGAGCAGCGTGTGTTGATCGACTGGAATGACTTTGGAGTTTCGTCTGAAGAGCGAGTTAGAAAGCCTGTGAGCTGATCGCTATTGAAAGTCATTATTAGAGATTTCCTGACTGTTTGTGTTGCTAAATCTGAAAGTGCTTAACTGTTTTTACCTGTGAATTGCTGTCTGTTTGCATTGCTAATCCGTGCACGATCTATTCGTTTCCTGCTACCTGTGCTACGTGTTTTCCTGCATATTTGTAAATAAACCTTCATTCTCCATTACAATGCGTGTTGGACTGTTTACACCGTACACCCACAAAACGATTTTTGTAACAATATAGACACCTCCCGCTAATGGATTTCATCCAAAATTGGGCAGAACTCTAAACGTGTGGTTTAAAACAACAAACTGAATTTCATCAGATTAGATGATTTCGTTCTTGAGTAACCGTATTCACAGACATAATTTCAAAGATTTTGCTTTCGGACACGTGGGAGTTTGAAAGGTAGTTACATCGAAATATACAGGGCGAGCGTATCAACGATTATAATACCCACTCTTGATACCTTTCGAATGTGAGAATATAAAAATTTCTTAAGACAACCTATATATATATATATATATTGTTGTTAAATCAAATAATATATGAAAGTTCAGATTTTTCTGACACTGTTTTTCAGGATTTTATTTCCAAGAGAACTTATTTCGCGTCCACAGCTCATGAGGAGATTTTCCCTTTTTCGCATCCATCGCTCATGAGGAGATTTTCCTTTTTTCGCATCCATCGTTCATGAGGAGATTTTCGCTTTTTCGGATCCACCGCTCATGAGGAGATTTTCTTTTTTCGCATCCACCGCTCATGAGATTTTCCCTTTTTCGCAATTCCATTATATGGCCCTTTTGGGACTGATCTTTTAAAAAGGTGCCACCGCAGGAAAAAAAAATGTCTTAATTCTCCGAAAACGGTAACCGCTTCAGACGGGAATATGCTTTAAAGTTTCTACTTTTGATTCTCCTGTAAAGAATTTTGAATCAATAGAAAGGTGCGTTAGAGGATCAGATTGAGACATTCTTCGAATTTCCTTCTGAAGTGATTTTGATTTCGCGTATTTTGAAGGATTTTATTTCCCAGAGAACTTTCTCGCATCCG
>BGPR01006538.1:35184-61020 GCA_013235015.1 Araneus ventricosus
TCGATGGATGGCGTTACTTTCAGTAAAATTAGCTTCTTAATCAGGCAGGAAATATTATGCCTTCAGTTAACTCTAAAATTAGAGAGCCGCCATTTACCATCTTAATGATATGACTCAAAACTTCGATGCATGGCGTTACTTTCAGTAAAATTAGCTTCTTAATCAGGCAGCCAATATTATGCCTTCAGTTAACCCTAAAAATGGAGAGACACCATTTACCATCTTAATGATACGGCTCAAAACTTCGATGGATGGCGATACTTTCAGTAAAATTAAATTCTTAATCAGGCAAGCAATATTATGCCTTCAGTTAACCCTAAAAATGTAGAAGACGCACTTCCGCAGAAGCTATTAAAATTCATCCCAACACTTTGGCACTGCAAGAAGATAAAGTCACCTCTACATAATCTTTTAATTAATCTCTCCCTGCAAGCCTGGTTTGATGAATCTCAGCTACTAAGTTTTAAATCTGAGCTACAGATTGCACTCATTAGTTGCAACAGTAGATTCCCGTGTTATTGTTCCGAAGACTAATTAAGCGAGAAACATTACGTTGGCTGCGACTGTTTCATTAGCCCGCACGCCCATTTTCCATTAATTTTCCATTTCAAGAATTCTAGCAAGATGAATAAAATATACAGAGCTCAATGCATGGATCGCTATAATGACGGAGAAAAGATGTTTTATCTTTCATTTACTGTTAATAATGCTGTATCATTTTCGAATAAGCGATGTAGTGTTGCATTATGATACTGTATTAAAGTTATGGAAGTTATGCAGATTGTAGTCTAATGCGAAATTTTTCGAATCTGGGCTCTGCTTTATGAAGATGAGATAGCCTTCGATTCTCAAAAATTCCTCATTTCGTTATTTATGTTCTCACAGCTTATGCTATGACTTCAGTGGATGATGATTCAAAATGTTATTTCATCAGATACAATATTAAAGAGGGATCCAATAGTGTGTTATTGCCTGTTAGAAATAAATGGCCATGACTCTATTAAGAAGAATATCAAGTAGTATTACGAAGCTTAAGAATTAAATATATTTTTATGCATAATGAATGATTTATGAGCGCATTTTAAGTATTGTGAAAGTTGCTGGAAGCTTGCGTGACTTCAGCAAACATTTTTCTGTGTTCTACTGCAAGCATGTAAAAATAAAAAGCTAATAGATTCAAAGAAATTAACTTTTCAGACCTATTTTATTTACTTTCTTTGAAGTTATAGATCATCTATTTTATTATAGTTACTATAAATACGTAAACTTCTTTGAATTTATAATATCGGCTCGTATATTTATCCATTCCTCAATTTTTATCTGCACTTAAGTCCATAAATTTAGGATAATAAAAGTTTGCTCGAATTATGCCGAAAAAAACACAAAAATTGCTATAAAAGGAAAGCCTGTTTAATACAAAGATGGTACAGAAAAAAATGTACACGCAACATACTATCACATGAAATAAGGTACGTAAGTATTATTAGTTATACTAGTGACCAACAGATAGCCTACTAGTGACCAATTGTAGAGTCTGTTCCCAAATGTTTGCCAAGGAATTGAATTTGGGAGAAAGGTTTGTAAAATTCCACCCAAATTTCTGCACATTCAGCAGAGAATCTGCACAAGCTTCTGACCGTTCACCACCATAATCATTCAATCACCATGCCTACACTTCCGTACTCACCATATTTAGCACCCTGTGATTTCCTTTTGTTCTTGAAATGCAAAATGATAACGCGGCATTCGGACAATATGGAGACGATAAAACGAAAAACTACCAGACAGCTAAAGAACCTGACGTCAGAGGGTTTCCAGAAATGTTTTGAACAAGGGAAATAGATATTGAGCAGATGTATCACTCAACTAAATAAGTATTTTGAAGGAAAGTTTTATGGCCTCAGTCCGTGTATTTTTTGTATAGACACCATATATTTCATTTCTTGTATAGAGAATTCGTTTCAGTTTTGTAAAAATTAAGGGTGCTTTCTTTTGATTGATTTTTCTTCTCCAGATTTTGCAATCCTTTTTAAGAGGTTGGTTGGCTCAATTTTAATTTTGCTAATTTAATGATTCTATAATGATTAGTTACTAAATTTTACTGATTGTAGCAGAAATTTTGCCTTGCATAATAAGCTTATATTCTACAACTTCTGTTGTCTAAAATAACTTACAGAAGTCATACGAATAGGTAATATTTAAAACACATGACAATAGTACTTAGAAAAAAGAATGTTTGTAAAAAGTCGTATCTGCTAAAATGACTTCCCAGAGTCATATGAATCAATAACATTAAAAAAACTAACAAAACTCTTTACAAATTTGAATATTTACCCCAATGAACTTTTTCTTGCCAGAATCTCTTAAATTTGAAGGTCTTTTGAAAAAAGGCGGCACTTACCTAAAACACAAAACAAAATTTTAGAAAACAACATTTCAAAACATGTTCATACAAAATACAAATTAGTAATTTCAACGTTACTTCATGGAAGTTTTAGATTGTGGTAAGAAGAATTTAGGATATGTATCAAGATTTATATTATAGCATCTTTCAAAAAGTTTCGCTGACCTTCAGTTAAAATATTGTTTCGAAAAGATGTCGTCTGATGGGTCCATTACCCATCATTTTCCATTACCCAACAAGCTGGGTAATGGAAAATGACGCTTTATTCAACGAATATTCTAGAAACCAACAAGCACAGGCAACAATCAAAACAACACTTGTATAAATTAACAACACAAGCAGACAGCATATCACAAATTAAATAACAGAAACAGCATTATCAATAGCTCTCAGCGTCTGACAGTTGACCAAATAGCACTACGAGCCAAACTCCAAAGAGATTAACGTGTTTTAGCACCTCAGGTATATATAGCTTTTAGAGAAACGTAGCGTCACATGGAATTCTCCAGAAAAATCACCAGATCTAGGTTTATAAGAAAGATAGGCCCATTATTCGTGCATTTTCTAGAACCTTATAAAATTTGTAGACAATCTTGGCGAGCATTTAGCAACAAACTAGACGCCAAACAGTCGCCAAGGTACCAAGATCATTGGTTTGGTAAGATTAAGAATGTCTGTAAAATTCTCTTTCTTACCATAAGACTAGCATGGCAGGGAAACGGTGTTACAGATTCGTAACAATATTATCGTTTGTAAAAATTTTAGGCTTAAAATTTGTACAAACGATAATATTGTTACGAATTTGTAATGCCGTTTCCCTGCCATGTTAGTCTTATGGTAAGAACGAGGGTTTTACAGAGATTCTTAATGTTAGGCTAGTTCTAATATTAGGTCCATTATTCGAGCATTTTCTAGAACCTTATAAAATTTGTAGACAAAGTAGGCGAACATTTGGAACAAACTAGCCGCAAAATGTTCGCCATGGTACGGGATCATTGGCTTGGTAACATTAAGAATCCCTGTAAAACTCTCTTTCTTACCATAAGACTACTATGGCAGGAAAACGGTATTACAGATTCGTAACAATATGATCGTTTGTGCAAGTTTTTGGTGCAAGCCTAAAATATGTACAAACGCTAATATTGTTACGAATCTGTAATACAGTTTCCCTGCCATGTTAATCTTATAGTAAGAAAGAGAGTTTTACAGAGATTCTTAATGTTAGGCTAGTTCCAATGTTAGGCCCATTATTCGTGCATTTTCTAGAACCTTATAAAATTTGTAATCAAACTTGGCGATCATTTGGTGACAAACTAGTCACCAAATGGTCGCCAAGGTACGGGATTATTGGCTTGGCAACATTATGAATCTCTGTAAAACTCTCTTTCTTACCATAAGACTAACATCGCAGGGAAACGGTAACGGTATTACAGATTTGTAACAATATCATCGTTTGTACAAATTTTAGGCTTACACCAAAAACAAAACCAAAAGAAACGATTAGGAAAATAATTCGATATGAGACAAGCAGTCTTATAACCTACTAAAACGAAGATCGAAATCAACCACCAGGAATGTCCCACCCACCCTCGACTTTCTCGTACACAATCCAACTATGACTCGTTTTCTGTTGAGCTTCGTCCTATGGTTAAAAGAATCGAGTACAAATTTTGGATATACAGTAAAACTTCGATTTAGCCGAATAGAGGGACAGCAGAAATATCTTAATATATAGGAACAATAACGTGATTTTACTGCTGGTTTAAGGAGAAAATCAAAATAAACTCCTTTAAAAGTGAATAATACATTCATATTGTATTTAATTTTAGAAAATTATCAATATAAACTTCATTACAGGAAGAGTAATATACAGAAATGTATTGTAATACCATAAACCTAAGTGTAAAAATCTAGTTACCTTTTTTACACGATTACAAATAACAGACACTAAGGGATAATCCAAGTTTAACTGCATTCTCATCTGCCTACTAAACCCAAAATTTTGTGCAAATCTACAATTTCCAGGTCTCGACTACGCATCAAGTTTCATTTCTCTATTTTGCTGGGTTTTAAAGTTTTCGCGTTCATATGCACAAAAATAGAACGGCCAGCAGAGAGATATTGTTTGAAATTTGATAGAAATATAATATTTTATTGATAAAATCATAACCCAAGTTTGTCCCATCTCTCTGATGGCACTTCTGAATAATCTTGTTCACAAATATTCGAATGTAGATTTTGTCCAACAGTGATAGAATTCCACGATTTTGGCGTAAAAGCCACATACCAAATTTCATTCTTACAGATCGTTGATTTTATTTTAGTTTTCGTGTTCACAGGTTGACATATTTCAAAGAACATTTTTTTTTACTTTCTTGGATACGAAGTATGCAAAGAGAAAGTATTGTAATCGTCAAAAAAATTCGAACTCGAGAGAGAGAGATTTTGACGAATCTCCACATTTTAGATCTCCCTGAGTCCGCAAAACACAATTTTCGAATTATGTTTGTCTGTGTATCTGTCTGTGAACACGATAACTCGAAAACCATTAGAGATACAGGGATGAAATTTGGTATGTGATCTTTACACAAAATTTGTAGGTTTCTTTCAAATTTCGGAGAAAATCCGTCTACGGGAAGTCTGTCTGTCTGTCCGCGTTCATGTGTGTGTGAGCACTATAACTCAAAAACTTGAATAGCTAGATGGATAAATTTTTGTACACATTTTAACATCATTAATGTAGGTCCGTATAAATGTTAAATGTCTGTCGGTCTGTCTGTATAATCGCATACTTCTGAACCCCATAACTCTAAATGCAACTGCTTAGATAAATGAAATTTGGTATGTGATCTTCTAACCCTATTGGTAGATCTGTGTCCAATTTTCATTTCAATCGGTTAAAAAAGAGACTTTCAAATTGCATATTATATTTTCTTTATTTAACAAGGCCAAATTGCGTATTGGCGCTACTCATGACCTTCCAAATCGCGCTACTATTAATACCCTCCTTTCGACTTACGCGCGCGCCAAAAGAAACTTTCGGATAGTCGTGGCATTCTAGTTTAGAGAAGGTTCGCAATTTTTATTCGCGCGGAGGAGAAGGAAAATGACAACTTTTTGGTAAGTATTCGAGAAAGTTTAGGGGAGACCACTCCCGCTGGCTTTTTTCTTTTATACGTTTACATCGAAATTTTCAACAATTTCGATACTTTCTCTGTCGTGCATGAGAAAATAAAACGAAGTCAAGCTAACCTGAGGTCAAACATGAAATGACCCTAGATTAGAGGTCCCCAACCGTTGGGGGTACGCGGGGACTAGTCAGGGGTACTCCAAATTGATCTTGGTAATGGTGGAAAACACAAAACAAAATATTCCAGAATTTCGTTTTCCCAATTTCGCATGACAAATGAAAGTGAAAATTGTACCAGCCCGAAAGGCTGTTGACGAAATAAGAAAAAGGAAGTAGATTTATATCTAGTGACTGAGAAATTGTTAGCTCTCACCAGAAGTTACTGCGAAATTATCTCAATGCTGTATCCACGTGTTTTGACGTTGAACTAATACCACTTTAAAAACTGGAATAAAATATTGGGTCAAAAACCAGTTGTACCAATTTAATTAAAGTTTTTTGGATTCTTAATCTAACCTAAGCCCTTGGTGTTATTAATAAAAACTCTGTCGTGTGGTAGGAATGGTTTGGAGGTATATATCAGTAGGGTGTTCTGAAAAAGACAAAAGGTTGGGAACCACTGCTCTAGACAAATAAAGAACTTATCAGATATGTAAAAGAATATAAGCGAAATCTTGCGATATCCACATTTATCAGATTACAGAGATGAAACATTCCAAAATGTTTTCAATTTCAATTATCTATTTATTTAAAATAATTTGGTAAAAAAATTCTTCACCTTGTCCGCCAGCCTCAACCACATGACCTATTTCTTTTTTTTCTTTCCTATGAAAGCTCACGACGTCTAGCTATGTCATCAAGGGTCGTCTGCCCTCCACCACCTCCCAATTTGAAACGAAATCGAAAAAAAACATATAAAGAACGTATGGTGGAGAAAGGTTTTTTCGATTTATGTCGAAAATGGGGTGTGGTGGGGAGCAGACAGCCCTTCATTGCAAATCTAGACGTCATAAGCTTCCATATCAAATAAAAATTGTCAAAATCGATCAGGTGTTTGGGGCTGAGGGATTTCTACAATGTTTATCCATATGGTAAAACCTTCAAACAGTTCATTACATTTTTCCACCATACATTATCTATATGTTTTTTCGATTTCGTTCGAAAATGAGGGTGGGTGGGGACAGGCAATCCTTTATTGCAAATCCAGTCATCATAAGCTTTCATATGAAATAAAAATTGTCGAAATCGGCTGGGGGATTATTTCTACAAGGTTTACCCATCGACAATGTGTAGAGGAGAAGTGTTTTTCGATTTAGTTCGAAAATGGAGGGTGGTGAGGGGCAGGTGACCCTTCATTGCAAATCGAGACGTCATAAGCTTCTATATGAAATAAAAATTATCGAAATCCTTCTAGTGGTTGGGGCTGGCGAACTGTCTGAAGGTTTTACCATATTATTTAAAATATATAGATCCCAACAGTTCCATCACAATGGCCAAAAATATTGTAAAATAGCAATTGTAGGTGGTGGAACTGTTTATTTAGGGCTGTGTGATTCTGTATTTATGGATCTGAAGACTTTCATGCCGAAATGAGTGAAAAAGTTATACAAAACATTACAACTAGATGAGGTTTATTGAAAGATTTTACAACTTTAAAGGAATCTGTTGTCTACAAAGATTATGAAATCTACTATAGTTTTATGGTCTGTTCCACTGATCTTCATGCAGTATTTAAAACTGAAAAAAGTAGTGGCTGAGAGCCTAGAAACAGCGAGGTGACAGGGTTAGTGCTGAGCAAAGTGGGTGCTGGCCGCGAACCCGCCAGGAGGGCGGTGAGAGCAGCTATTTTCCTTATAATTACATTCCGGTTGCCTGGTCCCTTTACCTTGAACTACTACAACACACGCTCTATTAATACATCTCTCTGATATTCGGACACGATCCAGAGAACTGTTCAGCCATTACTCAACTCTGGAAGAAAACTATTGCAAGTTTCATAATGCGTGCATTCGGTCCCCGTTAACGCTTCCTGTTCCACAGACTAATGCCCTGCAGATAGCAAAATGCGTCCAGAAAACAGAGGGCAGCAAATATCTCTCTATGGAACATCGCTGCGTCCGAAGGTTGCACTATTCATGGGAAATCTAATGATTCATATCATCGCGCTAATGCTATGAAGTAAATGAAAGATTTTGCGAATTGACTTGCATTGCGCTTGTGAAATAAACTGCACCAACTTCGAACAGTTACTAATGGATTAATTTCCGCTAAATATCTGAATAAGTTACTTAATTTCTTGTCTATTCCAATAAAATTGAAAATTCAGATATACCATAATATTATACTGTATCTCAAACACAACGAGATAGGATGTCGCCTTCCTTTCAAACAACAATTTTTTCTAGACTCACACAACAGACAGACATTCTTTTTCCAACGTAAAATATTCTATTTGAAAGAACATCACCCAAGTTAATGACATCGAATTATAAAAAACATTTTTTTCTTAGTTTCCAGGCATAAACAAAACAAATAAAAAAAACTGTAGTTTTCATATTCCATTACTACTAAACTTTTTCATGTGGACGAGTTTTCTGCTTTGTTTACTTACATCATGAACCTTGATTTTATCTGCTTGTATATTGAACTTCCGCGTTGAAGATCCATTGACTTAGCATTACACCGGAAATACGTAGTACAGGCATGTAACCAAACCAGAAAACTCGTCCATATGCTCATGCCAAACGATTTTTTTATTTCATGAACTTCTTTTTAAAATAAATTATATTTTTATAACGTTATTTTTTTAAATATCTAATTAAATGACAAATATATTAATACGAACTAAATAAAACTTAGAATGGATACTTTTAAGAAATGTATTTTTATTATGTAAAAATATAACAATACATTATGGACGGGTTTTGAGATTTGTTTATTTGGAGTAATATAGAACTTCCGCTGCACACAGACCGACTTCCGCCTTAATTCTTCGTCAATAGGAATTTTCAAAATTTCAACACTCTGCTTTAAGATGTTAATTAATGCTTAAAGTGGAATATTTTAATACAATGGCTTAAAGTTGCTTTGATAATATTAAATTTGATGTTCCTGTTGGTGTAAGCCTCATTTTGTGGAAAGGTTGCTATAATTGTTCATTATCGTTCTTTTTGGCGACATCTAAGAAATGCTTGGCTGTTTAATATTTAACCAAACGATTTAGAAAATTTCGATTGTTCCATTTGGAATTTAGCTAATTTAAGTGTCGGTCTTTTTTAGCCTTTTAAATGAAAAGAATTAAACGAACTGAGCGAACACAGAATTCAAATTTTTGTGTCCTAAAGATAGAATTGTTTCGAACTTAGCGTTTGATACAGTATCTGAACGTTTTTGGTGATTGCTCAAATCCGAGGGTTACCAGAAAACAGTCTGGGAAATCCAAACTAAACAAAACAGAAAACTCGTCAATAGAAAACCAAACTACTCAATGGATTGTCTTCAAATTTTGCTCGGTAATGATATGAAGCGTAGGGACGGTTTTATAGATGGTTCTGTGACAATTCATTAAACAGACAATTTTTATTCTTTAAAAATTATGCGTTCAAGTTACAGTTGACCCTATCATATTTTATAAGTACATAAGACATATAGATTTTAATACTGCAAAAGCTCTGCCATTTCTATACAGTGAAAATAATATAGATATTTTTTTATAATCTTACTTATTTTCCTCCAAGTTGTCACTCGCAACATTTAATTCAGATGTGCATCAGTCTTTAAAGATTTTTTATGACAAATGGAAAAAAAAATACTTGTCATTTTTCAAGAAATTACGAGATTTAAAAATTGCTTGTTGCAACTGATATTCTCATTTCCATTAAAATTAAAGTCGCAGACCATAAGCGGATTTTATGTAGTGCAAAATGTAATAAGAAAGGATTTTCACGCCAAAATTATTATAATTGCTTTTAAAAAATGTGTCTATTTGCGTTTGATTCAGCATTTCCGCCGAATGCAGTTAAGCATAAATATAGTTTTACTTCTTCACTTCTGAAGTTTACACCACGTAGCTCTGAGCGGGAAATCATTACCGT
The DNA here is from genome assembly GCA_013235015.1 of Araneus ventricosus. NCBI lineage: Eukaryota > Metazoa > Arthropoda > Arachnida > Araneae > Araneidae > Araneus > Araneus ventricosus. The sequence continues at coordinate 44,813 of BGPR01006538.1, forward strand.
TATGCTTTATTTGCTTTAAATATTCAAATTTTGTTCATTTATCTGAGGCGTAAAGTGTTACAAAAATCGTTCTGTGGGTGTATGGTGTAAAACGCCCAACACGCAGGATAAAGGAGAATGATGAGTTATTCACAAATATGCAGGAAAACACGTAGCACAGGTAGCAGAAAACAATAGATGTTGCACAGATTAGCAACGTAAATAGACAACAATTCACAGGTAATAACAGTTCAGCACTTTGATATTTAGCAACACAAACAGTCAGCAAATAACTAATAACGACAATAACAGCACTTTCAAGAGCGCTCAACTGACCAGCTTCCTAGCTCGCACTGCAAACGAAACTCTATAGTCGTTCTAGTGGATCAAGACTCTACTCTCTCTGATCCAAACGCGGTCCTTATATACTCTCTCCGACAGGCCGTGACGTCACATAGAGTTTTCTCGTATATTCGAGCGTATTTCCTTTCCTAATAGAGATATCGAGAAAAGGGTATCATTTTCTGGAATCATCGATTTGTCGCCAAGGTCGCTAAATTTTTCGCCAAGTCACCAAAATGGTAGCCAAGGTCAGGAGTCCCGGAATGGCCGCTGCCCGTCACTCCATGCTTACTCTTGTAAAACTCCGTCCCCAACTATAAGACTGGTGAGGCAGGAAAGCGACATTACATCTTTGTAACAATATGGTATTAGAAAGAATTCCAAGATGCCTTGAGATTGAAAAGGATAATTAATTTTTATTAATTAAAGTCACGAAAATATTTTCATCCCTAAGAACTTCGGATATATCAGCTAGAACGCAATAAGTTTACACTAGTGCATTAAATAAATATACTGAACAAAACGATCGATGAAATGTAGAAATCTTTGCAGTGAATGCCTGCATCTAACAACATTAAGTCAATGCAGAGAGAAGTTTCGAAACTCTCGAGGACTTTTATTCGAATCTTCAGGAACGTAACTTCATTTCACGAAAATTAATAACCGGCGATCTGCTTCAAAGTTTTCTCTAGCGAACACGCCACTACTCCTCCTCTAAGTAATGCTGGAGTTTCTATGCCTTCCCTCCTCTAACATTCTATTTGTAGAGTATTTGATTTGGAGATCCTTAGATATTAATTTCTATTGAAACATATTTCATGAGAACTCTTTGCTGCTTGGCTGTTTTCGATTCTCCCATTCATTTCGGACATTCATAACATTAATCAAAAGATAGCTTTCTGATTATTAAGAAGCTACCGTGAAACATTTTGAATCTATATATTAATACGTGAAGAGAAAACTTTGTACCTCTTTTTAAGCAAATTGCGCTCACGGAGGAGTGTGAGATTTGGCATAGTAAAAGTTCATGTGGAGAAGGGGTGCAGAAAGATAAAATTTATGTAATGCTGATAGAAATTATAGGTAATTTTCACCATTTTGTGACTGTGTGCCGGTTTATCGGAGTTTGCTGATCGTTGGACACGTATGGCTAACCCATTGCACTACGTTGATGTTGTCGCTAGCTCTTGGGTCGCTGGTTCCTGATTGTTCCTCGGTCTGGCCTCCCTTGAGAAGCTTATGCGGAGGAAATGATTTGTAATTGATTTAATCCCCCCGCAGTGAAATCCACTCCAAGAGGGAGTTTATTTAGATTATTTATAAAAAAACACTCTTCGGAGTGAAATACAAAATGCGGATGATTTAAATCTGTCAATGTCAAACATATATTAGTCTGTGGTCAAACAGTCGCACAGAGTAAAGATTGTCTCTAAAGAATTTATATATAATATGTATTACGAATACATTAAATTAAATTAAACATTCATTGCTAACGTTCATACTGAATGTCAAATATATAAATTCTGTGGTCAACAGTCGGACAACATTTATTTTTTTAACCGCCCGGGTTTCATTCAAATGATCGTTTTTTGCATTTAAATAAAAATTTATTAATCTGAGAAGACCAGTTGAAATTAAAAAATTATAGGTAGTAAAATCATCTATCAAATGAGTCGTCGAGCGTTAAGATGGATTATTTAGGGGAGAAGTAAATTAAAAAAAATTGGAAAAGTATTTTTAATTTTTTTAGAATTAAAGAGAAATTTTTGAAATTTCACTTAAGTACGCATTATATAGTAGGGTTATATATGGTTAAAATTTCAGAACGATATTTGCCTTTTTTTTCGAAAAAAAGAACGTCGTTGGAAAATGCCTCTAAGTACTTTTTTATCTGTCCGAATTCGTGGAGCGAAAAAAATCCTACTCTAAAAATGTTGTTCCACAATTTCAAACAGTTTTATAATGGTCGATTTTCAGTGAAACGTTCTGAAAACTAAGTTTAAAGTTAACATTTTGTCTTATTTACTAGGCCTAAACGAATTGTCCCCACCGCAACAATTTTCCCCTTTGGGGAAAATGCGTTCATTCAAAATAAGCGAAACAAAATGATAACTTCGAACTCAATTTTTTTCATTTTTTTCTGAAAATCGACCATTATAAAGCGGTTTGGAATTGCAGAACAACATTTATAGAATAAAATTTTTTTCGCTCCGCGAATTCGGATAGATAAAAAAGTACTTACAGGCATTTTCCGACGACGTTCTTTTCTGAACTCAGAGAGTTAATCGTTTTTCCACTATTTCTAGTGCATATATACAGCAAATTATCTAACCCACAAGATAATTCACAAATCAATAATTACTTTTACTTCCCTTAAAACTATTACACAGAAAATCTAAATAAACAAACGCACTTCCGCGATAAAATGATCCCAGAATTGGTAAGAAACGTCTCATGACATTCATTCCAAATAAGTGATTTCGAGTTACAAACACTCCGATTACGACAATCCTCCGTGTCTCCGGGTGTCTTCGAGTAATGATTTCTGGTCTCTATCACACAAAACATGCGTCAGGGAGCCGTCGATACCGACAGACAGAAACAAAAGCAGCATTCGAAAGAAAAGCGATCGGGATTATAAAATGGCGAACGAATTTTCTAAAGACGCGATACCTTTCGAGAAATCTAAAGAATTCTCGTATATGGAAAAAAAAATTAAAACACGCGTTTATTAAAGAACTGAAAAGTGGAAACTAATTTTTTTCATTGAAAAATATGGTGGCAAAAGCAAAATCGTAAAATCGAGCGGCTATGATTGAAATGCTCAAAATTCATTAGAATTTCAATAAGATTTACGACATTTCTAATTTTTAAAGAATATTTGTGAATTTCCTTCATTGTGGCTCAGTTCCCTTACAGTACGTTTTCATAGATTCATTCTTTTATAGCTTGATTTAGAGTTCCATTTTTTTGTTCGAACGAATATATACTTTTCAGTATCTTAATAAAAGGGTGTTTGTAAAAAGAACTTTTATTTTTACCACTTTCTTCTATTTATTTTTTTAATATATTGCATAAATCATTACTATGAATATTATAAAAAAGGGTAATCAGTTTTTCTCAAATTCAAAACGAAATGTCGCCACTCCGATGGAATCGAAATTTAAATGAAGTTCACCCATTAAATTATGGTTAAGTTTTAAATTTATTAAAATTTTGTACTGTCATCAAACGCGCACCACTGTATAATATTTCAGATCTCTAATACACAAAAAATTGGCTATAAATCGAATACAGTATTCCTTCTATAAAGCATGGAACAAAATAACCGACTTGAAGCCAACAAAACATTTTGAGGAACAAAAATAACGGCTGGAATAACATTCCAAATGTTTTAAAACTTTTGTTGCATCACTGCGATTCCGAAACTCGAATAAGAAGTGATATTGTATATGTAGTAGTCTTGTTTTGTAGTTAGATTTTTCAAAGAAGTCTGTTTTAGAAGCGAAATTGACCTGCGAAAAAAAGAATAATGTCAATTTTACTTGCATAATTATTTTGCACTAGTACTGCGCACGTAACAACAGATAAAGTACCGGGAGACCCAGCGGGTAATGTTTGAAAACAATCTAATAGATGGCGGTAGTTACGAGCAAGTGGGACCAAACTTGGTGCGCATGATCATTAGAGCGGGCAATTGTACAGGCGTGTGTTTCGTTAGCGAGCGGTGAGTTTAAGTGTGTTGTTCAGTTGTGATCGCCACAAGCGAAAAATGAATAAATATTCACCAGATATTCGAGTGTTTATTGTGCTCGAAATACCATGAAAATGTTTAGGCAGTACAACGGGTATGGCAGGTGGAGTTTCACAACAAGAACTGGCCAGACAAAAGGACCATAAAAGTCTGCTCACGCGTGATGGATGGATTCCAGAATCGATTCACTGCTGTCCTTGTTAAAGAAGGCGGTCACTTTGAACCCCTTTATAATTAATTGTTTCCTATGAAATTTCAATATATATCATTAAAATCTTTTCATCACTCTTATTTGTTTTAAAATGTCGATTCATTTCAAACATTACCTGCTGGGCCACCCTGTATAAAACTAATACTGACATTTGGAAATAGAACATTATTTCCGGTCAACTCTTATATCACAAACAACATATTATAATTCGCAGGTGTATTTGAAGGAGGATTCTAATAAAGTATCCATTGCCAGAAATTCTTGAAGCTTATAGCTTTTATGCGGGTTATGATGCAATGTCTTAAACCCTAAATAGTATGCCTTAATGTACTAAAGAGTACAATTTTTAAAATTATTTTCAACATTCTATTCTTTAAATTATAGTTATTTTAAATATTATTGAATTTTGTAGCACATTTTTTCTCAAATTCAAAACCAGGGGGGTGCCACTTCCATGGAATCAAAATTTAATTAAAATTCATCGATTTACTGATAATTAATTTTCCGGAAATACCAAAATAGTTATTGTTATTGAGAACTCCCAAATATAGAAAAATTTCAAAACTCTAACCCATCATGAAATAAGTGAATATTCGATTCCGTAATTCCATGATTACAAACATGAAACAAGTGGAACTAAATAAAACGGCGCGAAAATCGATTGTAGAAATATTCTTCGCTAAATATTGTGTACCTGGCAGCTTCAGTAAATCAATACCAATATTTATCACCTTATCAAAGACATAACACAATTTTTCGCTCAAATAATGACAGATAATTAAATAATCCATTTTTAATCTTAAGTATAAATATTCTTTCAGGACCTTTGAGTTCAATTCGTAAGATAATCTCCATATCCTGAAACTATTGCATCATGAACATCGTCTAATTTATGATGAAATGTCCAATAACAAGAGAAAGAACAATGATGCGAGAACTCAGCTTCTTAATTAAAGATAAGGAGAATCAACGCTTAACGAAATTACTTCAAGTTGCATGGCAACAATGTCCAATTTGTACGTGAATATCCAAGAAGTGAATGTATTGTGCTAAGTTTTCTGATGCCCGCGGAAGTTTACGGCCAATTAGGACTCGCTCAGCGAAAATCCAGACAACGACTGTCGAGTGGATGCCTCAATCTGGATTCTTTTACGGGCTAGGAATAACGATTATGTATCCAAACGCTTCTAGGACTCAAGCATTAGTTACGACGTAATAGAATTTGTATAGATGCAGTCAAGTTTTATCTTTCCTATAAGTAAACAACATGTGGAACATGAGTAAATGAATTTGATTTATTTCCTGTATACGAGTTATACGGAAAGAGTATTCCGGTCTTTGAGTAGAGTTTTGAAATCGTTGGATAATTCAATTCCTATGTCTTACGAATCACAATCTAGGACACAATCATTAGTTACAAGTAATGTACACGTATTAGTTACACGTAATAGAATTTGTATAGATGCAGTCAAGTTTTATCTTTTGCATAAATGAACAATATGTGGAACATGAGTAAATTAATTTGATTTATTTCCTGTATACGAGTTATACGGAAAGAGTATTCCGGTCTTTGAGTAGAGTTTTGAAATCGTTGGATAATTCAATTCCTATGTCTTACGAATCACCATGTTTTAGAACTCTGAGTCCGTAAAAGTTATTTTTGGACTTATGTCTGTTTCATTACACGAAAACTCAAATACGAAATGAGCTAGAAGGATGAGAATTTCTATCTTTACATCAAAACTGTGGATTTCTATCAAATTTCGATGAAATCACGCAAATACACATTTCCGGTCAACCGAATATTACAACCAACAGATGCTACAGTTAGTAAAAATATCTGAAAGCAAACTCTAATAAAGTATTCATTAAATAATAACTACCATCTTCTTAAACTTTCCTATATAATAGGTAACACATTGCTATCATTCAAGGAAGGATAGATAATTTAATAATCCATCTATAACATGTTGTATGAAAATTTTATCGGGACATTTGTACTCAGTTCGGAAGATAATCTCAACGCCCTGCAGCTATTACATCATGAGCATCGATAAATTTGTAATGAAATGTCCAATAACCAAGGAAAAAAATATTGAGAGAACTCATATGTCTTAATTAAGGATGAGGGGAATCAATTCTTAACGAAATTGCTTCATGTTGCATGACAGCGATGTCCAATTTGTACGAGAATATCCAAGAAGTGAATGTATTGTGCCAAGTTTTCTGATGCCCGCGGAAGTTTACGGCCAATTAGGGCTTGCTCAGCGAAAATCCAGACAGCGACTGTTGAGTAGATTCTTCTGTCTAAATTCTGTTAAGAACTAGGAACAGCTAATATGTATCGAAACGCTTCTAGAACACAAGCATCAGTTACGGCGTAATAGAATTTGTAAAGATGCAGTCAAGTTTTATCTTTTCCATAAATGAATAACACTGTGGAACATGAGTTAATCAATTTGATTTATGTACTTTTTTACTTCCTCGTATACGAGTTTATATATAGAGTATTGTGGTCACTAAGTAGAGTATTTGCAATCGTTGAATAATTGAAGTCCTGATGAATCTCCACGTTTTAGAACCCTCGATATAGAAATCGAAAAACATATTTTTGGAATTATGTCTGTTTGACAACAAGATAAGTCAAAAACCCAATGCGCTGGAAGAATGGAATTTAGTTTTTCTGTCTTTATATCAAAACTTTAGATTTATATCAAATTTTCTCTAAAATTCACTAAAGATAAGTGCGCCTGTCCCTATTCATGTGACTGCAAAAACTCAAAACGCAAAGAGATAAATGAAATTTGGTACATGGTTTTTGTCACCATAATTGCAGATCCATATAACATTTTAAACAAAATCCAAAGAAAGTTCGATTGTTTTCGGTCTGTCAATTAAAATGTATGTGAACACGATAACTCAAAAACTCTACCATCCAGATGGATGAAATTTGCTCAATGGTCTTATCATTATAACTGAAGAACTGCATCAAATTCTGGACTAAGGCTAACTTAGTGCTTCGCGTGTTTATTGGACTGACTACTCAAAAACTCTACCATCCAGATGGATGAAATTTGCTCAATGGTCTTATCATTATAATTGAAGAACTGCATCAAATTCTGAACTAAGGCTAACTTAGTGCTTTGCGTGTTTATTGGACTGACTACTCAAACACTCTACCATCCAGATGGATGAAATTTGATGAAAGATTTTATCATTATAATTGAAGAACTGCATCAAATTCTGGACTAAGGCTACCTTAGTGCTTCGCATGTTTATTGGACTGACTACTCAAACACTCTACCATCCAGATGGATGAAATTTGATGAATGTTCTTATCATTATAATTGAAGAACTGCATCAAATTCTGGACTAAGGCTACCTTAGTGCTTCGCATGTTTATTGGACTGACTACGTGCGAAGAATTCGTGTTCTGCTCAATATATAGGGTGTGTTTTTTTTAACTGACACTACTCAGAGCCATCTGTATCTTGATCCATCAGCTGGAATGCCACCAAATTGAGATGATGACTGATGACTGGAGACTGATGTCGACATGGGAGAAAAAGATTCCGTGAAAAAATAGTTCCGAAAGTAATCGATGTGGGAAAATGTGGCACTGTTGTAGTCTACATAACTGGGAATTAGACAAATGAATAACAAAGAAGACATTTTAGTGCTACACCTCTTTAATGCAGGAAATGATCTGCCCTAAAGGGTTACAGAGATGATATTTCATTGCACCATAACACTTTGTTCCATTAAAGCACTTCCTCGTCGACTGCATGTTTGCTTTGGTGGCTGACTCTACAATGCGATCGACTTGCACACATGTTTCGAGAAGAATCAACATTCATAAAATGTTCCATGAAGACTTTCAGCAAACAGTATTTGAGTTTCGGCCGTCAAAGGGAAAGCTATAAAGAATATCACAACAGCTGATCCGAACTGAAAAGTAAAGGGAAACATAATTCTTCGGAAGCGAAGCGGGGAAAGGAAATATTTTGATAATATTCCGCGAAAGATCAGGATAGAACGGTAAATCTGAATCCCAAAGTAAATATTTGAAAAGCGATATTTTCTCGTCGCCTCGTATAATCCACATTCAAGAACAAAAAAAGATGAACTTTCTTTTTTTCGTTCTCAAATTCCGCTAACCGTAACAGGGTAACTGAAGCGATGCCGAAAACAAAATTGCAATTTGCTCTTCACTCAGCTAGGAAAGTTTATCTAAAACTTCCGCTACCTTCGAGACCAGATAGCCACGTAGCTCCGAGCAAGTAAATATCGAGAAAACTTTTAAGGAAGACAATTTGTAAGAGAAATATTTTTGATTAGACTACATATGACATTGTCATGGGGGTACGACCTCAGGGATTTTAGAAGAATAAATACTTTTTTTCAATTCCTACTATTAGTTCATACTCTTCCTATATTTATATATCTTGTGCAAATTTTGCAATTGATTTTAAACTAACTTCCCGATGAGCTGGAGACTTGAAACTTTAAACATAGCTCAGAACTAGATGAAATACAATATTAATTTGCTTTCTTGTCTGTCTGTCATTTCATATTTTGCATGACGCATGCGCAGTACGTTTTTCATTATATCTCGAAAACTATCAACATTACAGACTTGGTTCTTGGGTATATGGATGGCCCATGGGATCGTCGAAGCACCTCCATATTTCAGCCATATCTTTGCGCATGCGCAGTACATTTTTCATTATATCTCGAATCACCTAAGTAGGAATTGACTTTAAAATTTTTTCATATTACTTGTTTATTTTTTTGTATACCAAACATAATTGTAACTGTATTGTAAATGTCAAAAAATTCGAGCAAGATTTAGAAGAACGAGCACCTTTTAGATCTCTTGGAGTCAAACAACAATCTTTCTGTTAGTGAACAGTTAAGTTTAGTTAAATTAACGTCCCGCTTTGAAGCAACACGAGGGCTATTTTGGGGCGGATTTTGAACCGCGGTCAGATGACGAGGACGACACCTGAGCTGGCAATCACCTCTCCAAATTTCCGCACCAAAGCGAGAAGACGTCTGGCTACTGCGATTACCGTTATTAGGATGTCTATTCAATTTTGGTTGGGTTGAGACGTCACTTTTCCGTTGTACTTGCGGGAAGAAGTGAGCTCAACAGAATATATAACAAGTTCATGCACTGCAGGCGGATCTTCAGGAGAGTCGGCTTTCAGACACAGTCCTCAACGCGGCCGTAGAAGGCCCCTTACCACTAGGCCACCACGGCGTCTGTTAGTGAACAAGATAACTTACAAACCCTAGAAACTCGACGGCTGAAACTTGGTATGTGGTCTTAACACCAAATTTATAGATACCTATCGAATTTTCAATGAAATCTGCGTAGAGGAAGTCTGTCTGTACGTCTGTGTGCAGAAGAACCAGATATCTCACGAACGGAAATACGGTCGACACTCGTTATAAAGACCACACATTATAAAGATCATTCCATTATAACGACAAGTGATAAAATCCCCAACTGTGTTTCCCTATGCACTATGTTGTTTTATTTCCGGTATAACGACCGTACAGTGTCGTCTAATCCCAATACAACGTCCGAATTCAGCGAACACTCTTCCCGCCATTTTTCCAAAAAGAACATGTTTTTAAACGTAAATGACCTTGATTATTGTATTGCCAAGCTTCGTAGATGCTGCTACGTTCAGTTACGTATTGCTACTTGGAAGCCAACGAAAACATTTTGAGGAACAAGAAATAACTGGTGGAATAACATTTCCAAATGTTTTAAAACTTTTTTATTGCATCACTGCGATTCAAAACTCAGAAAGAGTGTTTGCTGGCATAATGTAGATAGTCCTTGTTTGTAAGTTAGATTTTTCAAAGAGTCTGTTTTAGAAGACGAGAATTGACCTGCAGAAAAAAATGAAAATCAATTTACTTGCATAAGTATTTTACTAGTACTGCGCACGTAACAACAGATAAGAGAGTTACCGGGAGACAGCAGGTAACTTTGAAAACAATCTAATAGATGGCGGTAGTTACAGCAAGGTGGAAATACTTGGTGCGCATGATCATTCGGCAGACTTTACAGGCGTGTGTTTCGTTAGCGAGCGGTGAAGTTTAGTGTATTTGTTCAGTTGTGATCTCACAAGCGAAAAATGAATAAATGTATTCACCATGAATATTCAGATGTTTTGGTGTGCTCAAGACACCATGAAAATGTTTAGGGCATACATTTGGGATGTGCAGATGGAGTTTCACTAGCAAGCAGTGCAGACAAAGGACCATAAAGTCTCATACCTGATGGATGGTTAAGAATCGATTCACTGCTGTCTGATTAAAGAAGGCGTCACTTGAACGCTTTATAATTAATTTGTTTCCTGAAATTTCAATATATTCATTAAAATCTTTTTCATCACTCTTATTTGTTTTTTAAAATGTCGATTCATTTCAGCACCCAACATTGACCTTAGCTGTAACAAACTCAACACTGACATTTTGGAAATAGAACATTTTCCGGTCAACTCTTATATCACAAACAACATATTATAATTCGCATGATTGTGTATTTGAAGGAGAGTTCTAATAAAACTATCCATGCCAGAAATTCATGAACTTATAGCTTTATGCGCAAGTGTTATGTGCAGTCTAAACTCCTAAATGAGTATGCCTGATGTACTAAAGAGGTACAATTTTTAAAATTATTTTCAACATTCTACACTAGATTAAATTATATGTTATTAAATATTATTGAATTTTTTGTAGCACATTTTTTCTCAAATTTAAAACCAGGGGTGCCACTTCCAAAGGAATCAAAATTTAATTAAAATTCATCAAATTACTGATGACAATTTTTCAAATACAAAATACCGTTATTGTTAGAGGCTCAAGATATAGAAAAATTTCAAAACTCAACCATCAAGAATAAGTGAATATTCGATTCTGTATTATGCAGTTACAAAACACTCGGCTCAGTGGAACTAAATAAAATTGGCGCGAAAATCGATTTAGAAATATTCTTCCTAAATATTGAAGTATGCCTGGCGGCCAGTAATCAATAGCCAAGTATTTATCACCCTTAACTATCAAAGGCATACACAATTTTCAACTCAAATAATGTAAGATAGATTAAATAATCCATTTTAAATCTTAGAGCAAATATTCTTTCAGGACCTTTGAGTTCAATTCGTAAGATAATCTCCATATCCTGAAACTATTGCATCGAGACATCGTCTAATTTATGATGAAATGTCCAATAAACAAGAGAAGAACAATGATGCAGAACTCAGTTCTTAATTAAAGATAGGAAGAGACTAACAAGGCGCTGAAATTACTTTGATGTTGCATGGCAGACAATGTCCAATTTGTACGTCCAAGATATCAGAATGAAGTAATGTATTGTTCTAAATTTTTCTGATGACCGACGGAAGTTTACGGCCAGGGACTCGCTCAGCGAAATCAGACAACGACTGTCAAGGTGAATTACTCAATCTGGATTCTTTTTTACAGCTGGGAACTAACGATTATGTATCAAACGCTTACAGGACCCAAGCATTATTGATTACGGCGTACATAGAATTTTACTAGATGCAGTCAGTTTACTCTTTCTATAGTAAAACAACATGGAACATGAGTAAAGAATTTGAATTTATTTCCATAGCTATACAGTTGCCTACGGAAGAGAGTATTCCGGTCTTAGGTAGGTTTTGATCTTGGATAATTCAATTCTATCATGTACATCCACAATCTGGACACAATCATTATTGCAATAAATCTTACGTATTAGTTACACGTAATAGAATTTGTATAGATGCAGTCAAGTTTTATCTTTTGCATAAATGAACAATATGGGGAACACTTAGGTAATTAATTTGTTATTTCCTGTATACAAGGTTCAGGAAAGATGCCTTCACGGTCTTTAGGTAAGTTTTTTGAGAATCGTTTGGATGAATTTCTATGTCTTACGAATCACCATGTTTTGAATTGCAGGTCCGTAAAGTTATTTTTTGGACTTATGTCATGATTTCAAATACACGGAACTCAAATCGAAGAGAATGAAGCTAGAAGGTAAGAGGAATTTCTTCTTTACATCAAAACTGTGGATTTCTATCAAATTTCGGATAAATCACGCAAATACACATTTTCGGTCAACCTGAATTGTACAACCAGCAGATGCTACAGTTAGTAAAATATCTGAGAAGCAAAACTCAATAAAGTATTCTAGTAAATAGCTAATACCATCTTCTTAAACTTTCCTATATAACTAGGTAACACATTGCTATCATTCAAAGGAAGGGATGAATAATTTGTATCCATCTATAACATGTTTGTATGAAAAATTTTATCAGGACATTTTATCAGTTCGGAGAGGAGAATATAATCTCAGACGCCCTGCCTTATTACATACATGAGGAAAATAGTAAATTTTAACAGCAATGTCAATAATAAGGAAAAATGCAGAGAACTCATATAATGTGAAAGTAGGGTGAGGAGATCAAGTTCTGACTAACATGGTAGCTACATGTTTTGACAGTGATCCAATTGTACGAGAATAAATCAAGAGAATGAGATGTATTGTGCCAGTTTTACATGATGCTGCTGGAAGTTTACGGCAATTAGGGCTTGCTAGAAAATCAGACAGCATCTGTTGGAGTAGATTCTTCTATCTAAATTCTGTTAAGAACTAGGAACCTAGCTAATATGTATCGAAACGCTTTAGAACACAAGCATCAGTTACGGCGTATAGAATTTGAAGATGAGTGGTCAAGCTTTTATCTTTCCCATAAATGAATACTTTATGGAACGCCAGGTTAATCAACAATTTGATTTATGTACTTTTTTACTTATCGTATACGGTTTATATATAGATATTGTACTGTCACTAATATGTTGCACATCGTTGAATAATTGGGGTCCTGAGTGAATCTCCGTTTTGAACCCTCGATAAGAAATCGAAAATATATTTTTGGAATTATGTCTGTTTGACAACAAGATAAGAAGTCAAAACCCAATGCTGGAATGGAATTTAGTTTTTTTCTGCATCATCAAAACTTTACGTTTATATAAATTTTCTCTAAAATTCATAAAGATAGTAGCCTGTCCCTATTCATGTGACTGCAAAACTCAAACGCAAAGAGATAAATGAAATTTGGTACGTTTTGTCACCTGGATACCGCAATCATACATTTTAAACAAAATCCAAAGAAAGTTCGATTGTTTCGGTCTTCATTAAAATGCATGTAATGTAACTCAAAAAAACTCACAAAATCCAGATGATGAGAAATTTCTCAATGGTCTTATCATGTATAACTGAGAACTGCATCAAATTCTGGACTAAACTTAATGCTTCAGTATTTATTGGATGACTACTAAAAAACTCTACCATCAGATGGATAACTTTTCAATGGTCTTATCATTATAATTGAAAGAACTGCATCAAATTCTGAACTAAAGGCTAACTTAGTGCTTTGCTTTATTGATTTGTCTCAACACTCACCACAAGATGGATGAAATTTGATGAATTTATCATTATAATTAGAAGAGCATCAAATTCTGGACTAAGGCTACTAGTTGCTTCGCATTTTATTGGACTGACTACTCAAACACATCACCATCAGATGAGATGAAATTTTGATGAATATTCTATAATTGAAGAAGCTACTAAAATTCTGGACTAAAACATGATTCTTCGCATACTTTATTGTTAAACTACGTGCGAAAAATTGTGTTCTGCTCTAATATATAGGGTGTTTTTTTTTTAACTGTGCATACTCAGGCATCCTGTATCTTGATCCTCAACTGGTCTGCCACCAGTGAGATGATGAACTGATGACTGGAGATGATGTCTGACATGGGAAAAGATTCCGTGAAAATAGTTCAAAGTAATCAGTGTGGGAAAACTGTTAACTGATCTACATACTGGGAATTAGACAAATGAATAACAAAGAAGACATTTAGTGCTACACTCTTTAATTACGGAAATAGTCACCTAAAGGTTACAGAGTGATATTTCATTGCACCATAACACTTACTGTTCCATTAAAGCACTTCTCTCGCTTCCCATGTTGCTTTGGTGGCTGACTCTAATGCGATCTGTTTGCACACATGTTTCTGAGAAAATCAACATTCTAAAATGTTCCAAGAAGACTTTCATGCAAACATTGATTTGAGTTTCCAGCCGTCAAAGGGAAAGCTATAAGAATATCACAACAGCTGATCCGAACTGAAAAGTGAAGAGATAATTCTTCGGAAGCAGAAGCGGGGAAAGGATATTTTTGATAAATATGCGTAAGATCCAGGATAGAACGGTAAATCTGAATCCAAATAATGTTGAAAAGCGATATTTTTCTCGTGTCGTATAATCACATTCAAAGAACAAAAAAAGATGAACTTTCTTTTTTTCGTTCTCAAATTCCATAACCTAACAGAATAGGTACTGAAGCGATGCATGAAACAAATTACCAATTTATCTTCACTCAGCTAGGAAAGTTTATCTAAAACTTCCATACCTTCGAGACCAGATAGCCACATCATCGAGCAAGTAAATATCAGAAACTTTTAAGGAAGACAATTTGTAAGAGAAATATTTTGATTAGACTACATAGACATTGTCATGGGGGGGTACGACCTCAGGATTTTAGAAGAATAAATACTTTTTTCAATTCCTACTATTATTTCTTCTCTTCCTATTTATATATCTTGATGCAAATTTTGACAATTGTTTTTAAACTAACTTCCCATTGGAGCTGGAGACTTGAAACTTTAAACGAATAGAACTAGATGAAATACAATATTAATTTCTTTCTTGTCTGTCTATTTCATATTTTGCATGACGCTTTGCATACGTTTTCATTATATCTCAAACATCAACATTACAGACTTGGTTCTGTGGGTATATGGATGTGGCCCTTAGGGATCGTCAACACCTCCATATTCAGCCATATCTTTTGCGCATGATGATCACATTTCATTATATCTCGAATCACCTAAGTAGGAATTGACTTTAAAATTTTTTCATATTACTTGTTTTTTTTTTGTATACCAAACATAATTGTAACTGTATTGTAAAATGTCAAAAAATTCGGCAAGATTTAGAAGAGACGAAGCACTTTAGATCTCTTGAGTCAAACAATCTTTCTGTTAGTAGACAGTTAAGTTTAGTTAAATTAACGTCCACTTGAACAACACGAGGGGCTATTTTGGGCGGATTTTGAACCAGTCAGATGACGAGACGACTACCTGAGCTGGCAATCACCTCTCAAATTTCCGCACCACAAGCGAGAAGACGTCTGGCTCTGCATTACGTTAAGGATTTATTCATTTTGGTTGGGTTGGGAGACGTCACTTTTCCGTTGTATGGGGAAGAAGTGGCTCAGAATATAAGTCAAGTTCATATGCAGTCGGATCTTCAAGGAATCGGCTTTCAGACCAGTCCTCCGCGGCCGTAGAAGCCCCTTACCACTAGGTCACGGCGTCTGTTAGTGAACAAGATAACTTACAAACCCTAGACTCGACGGCTGGAAATTGGTATGTGGTAACACACCAAATTTATAGATACCTATCGAATTTTCAATGAAATCTGCGTAGAGAATGTCTGTACGTCTGCTGTGCAGAAGAACCGAATATCTCACGAACGGAAATACGGTCGACACTCGTTATAAAGACACACATTATAGAATCATTCCATTATACAGCAGTGATAAAATCCCAACTGTGTTTCCTATGCACTATGTTGTTTATTTCGTATACTGCTGACCGTACGATGTCGTCTAATCCCAATACACACGTCGAATTCAGCGAACACTCTTCCGGCATTTTCCAAAAGAACATGTTTTCAAACGTAAATGCCTTGATTGTGTATTGCCAAGCTTCGTAGATGAAGAGTCTTCAGCGTTACAGTTCAACTGATTGGGGGGGGGGGGAGAATTG
>BGPR01006539.1:4522-79452 GCA_013235015.1 Araneus ventricosus
AGCTTACTTTCGACCTTGGAAAGAAGAATGCAATTACGCGGCAGCAGGGAGGGAGGGACTCTTCACGTTCTAAAGAGACCCAATCGTTGTATTCAAAGGATTTCCGCATAGGGTTGCCGAATTACTAAACACACAGGACAAAATATCGGTTTTCAAAAAAATTAGACGTTTTTTCATTAAAAAGAATCCTTAACTGTTGAGAAACTATTATTAAAACTCTTCATGCATATTTATTTTCTTCAAAAATGAACAAAATTAGCTTTTATTACTATGAAAGAGTCCAAGAGCATATCTGACCAGCACTTTGGGCGCCATCTATCTTCACCGTTACGTACTAAAAGAAATTAACGAAATTTAATGAATATTTTGGGTTTTTTGATTTTTTAAAAATATTAAGAGCATTTTGAGAATTTTGGAGTTTCACACATTACTTATAGTAATATGTCGAACCATTTTGACAAAATTTTAGACTTCAACAATACATATTAGCGGTACTGATATGATTTTGGTGATTTATAAGCTTTAGACGACCACCTTAAGTGCTTTACGAATTCCGGTGTTGGAGATATACCATTTTGCTTGCAGATTGACCGAATTACCGAGTGATAGTGAACGTCAGTGATTTTAATGTTGGTTTTAACGGCATAACCCCAGATCGGACAGGAATAAGTTAAAATGGGACGAAAAAAAGGTGTTGTAAACAAGTAACTTCGTTTCCCTAGGCATTTTAGATTTCCGAGATATTAATAGGAAAAGTTTACGAGCGATGTCTCGTAATTTTTTTAAGTTAGATAAAATGGGGTTTCCAAGTTAGTTTGCAATCTAGAATAAGACCTAAATACTTACATTCCTGAGACCACACACAGGGGATAATTTTGTCATTAATTTTAATGCCGGGAAAGCTGGAGTAATTACGCGCATTAGCAAACATAATAACTTCAGTTTTTGAGACGTTGATTTCCATTTTCCATTTAATGAACCAGTGCTCAAGCGCTTTAAGATGGCGATTAAGAGCAATTTGAATATATTTGGGAATTTTGTTCCGGTCGAGTAATGCTGTGTCGTCTGCATACATGCAAAATAAAGTATTGAATTGTTTGGGATTGTCATTAATATACAGGGCAAAAAGAATTGGGCAATTTTCGACCCTTGTACCACGCCTGCATTAATGTTTTTGGTGCTTGAGAGTTCATTCTTGACTCTTATTGCAAATTTTCTTTCTAGTAAATAAGAATCTATTAGCTTAATAAGGTAGGAGGGGGTCTTGTAGTGTATAAGTTTATGGATAAGTCCATCTTAGCAGACCCTGTCAAACGCTGGATATCGAGGAAAACAGCCCCTGTTTTCTGTTTATTGCTAAACCCCTCTGTGACATATTCAACGACTTTAATAAGTTGGTGCGAGGTAGATAGTTTTTCACGAAAACCAAATTGTTCAGGACAAAGTACATTATCTTCCCTAAGACAATTATTGAGTCGTTTTAAGATCAACTCAGATCTCTTTTATTTTTAAAAAAAATGCAATATTATAAATAAAATGGAAATAGAATTTAACTTCGAAACTCATTTTGTACATGCTAAATGAGGAAAAATTAGGTCAGAAAATCCCGTTTCTGCAGCGACTGCAGCGCCGCTAGTCCTGAAATGATAATTATGTAAGCACATTCCTTTAAACGGATTTCTTGCAATTTTTTTAAAGGTTTGTGTACAGGGTGATTATAAATAAAGTTTTCCTATTCAGAACACTCTGTAGCTCTAACTGAGATGCTAAATGAGAGCAACATATGTAGATAAAATATAGATTTGAAATACCATATTCATACAAATTTACTTCGAAACTCATTTGAACATGCCAATAGGGAAAAAATGATTGAGAAAATATACACTTTGAATGACTGCAGCGCCATCGGTTTAGAATGAAGAATTAAGTTAGCACTCTACCATGAATAGGTATCCTGCATTTTTAAAGATTTTATATACAGGTTGATCATAACTGATTTTTGCCCACTCAAAGCACTCTGTATAGATTTACTAACTATGAACTGGCTAAAAAAATGAGCTAACTAAAATACGAATTGAACGGAAAATTTGAAGATGAACAATTTAAAGCACAGGCAAAAAGATTCAGAAAGAGAAAAAGTTTGAATAAATTTCGATAGGGCAGCGTTACATCAAAAATGCTTCCAAAAAAGATGTACTAAATAATTGTGGGCTTAAATATATCATTTAAAACTTTAATTTTTACATTTCAAGTCATCGTGAAGTAAAATCCATGAATATTTTGATCAAGTAAAAAAGAAAACAATCATATTTTCCCTAAACACATGGATGGAGTAGGATTTTTTGATGAGTCAGCATGGAAACAAGCTGAAAGGGGTAGCATCCAGATCAATACTTTTCTTCGGAAAGAAGAATTCGTCCTGACTAACGCTGCATGGGAATGGTAAGACCGGAAGAAAATGTCTGATATGACTGTGTCAACAAGCATGCTACTGCTGCGGTATGCGTTGAACGTACCAATGCAGATGACTCAGCACATAATTTAGCAGCTAAGATGGTTCCACAAGCATACAATGTACGTTAACCGTTCCGAAACTTCATCACCTTTGCGAATGATATTCCGTGTCAAAGTTTCTCAACGGAAAAGCAGTTTATACGATGCGATAAATCAAGAGTGCCATTGCAAACCTGTAAATAGTAATTAAAGGTATCTCCAATCCTTACTGTAAATAGGAGATTACATCCACCGGCGGCAAAATCCTTATGAGCATAACTGATCAGTTGAATGTCTTGGAAAACACAAAGAAGTATGGGTTGATTCAAACTGATAGTCATTGTCTATGCCCAATTCAAAACTACAATATCGCAATTTTTATAATTTTAGTTGCTCTTTCTATAAAGTTTTATGTGATTACCCAGATAGCATGACTTGCAGCAAGTTTGATTTTTCTTGATATTAGCTTGTCATGACAAACTTGATGTGGCAACTTTCCAACAAACTTTCTGAAAAAGAACAAAGCATAATCAACCAACCCACTTCCAAAACAAGTTTGCTGTGAAGTTGTTTTGACAAGCTTCACACCACGATTGCAAAACAAGTTTGCTGCAAGGATGATACAGCACACTTACAGATAATATTTGTCACTGTTTTAAAAAATACCCGATTTTTAATAGCATCTCCTAAACCGTCCTTCTTTTTATTTTTCAATAAATCAATGATAATTTGTAAAAAAAAACTAACTTTTTATAAAAAAAATTAAAAAATTCTCCATCTTTGTACTAAATATAGAACTCGCACTTTAAAGAAAACTATATCGCCTTTTTCATAATGTTGAAATTTTAGCGTTCATAAACAAAATTAAACCTAAAAAACACTCAATGTTTGCTGAAAAATAATATAACTTACATTTTGTCCCATTTTAAAAGTAATTACTTTTGAACCCTAATTTCATAATTTATTCTACTAGCAGAAGGTAGTTATTAGTGAAAATCGATCTCTCTTTGACTTCGAATCATATTCTCAACACTAAATTTAAAAAATTAATGAAATCAAGAAAACAGTTTAAAATAAATCGTAGCCACGATCTATTAGCCAATCTATCTTCTCTCATTCTATCTGGCTGAGTGGTTAAGACAACAGGTTTAGGAAGCGGCATGTGGGGGGGTTCGAATCCGAGGTTGTCTTCGTACTTTGTTTTTGCTATAATTTGCAACGAGTTTGACGCGTGGTGACTAACTCGTTTGTGTTAACTTGTTGCAAGCTTGCAGATTTGCAGAGCAAGATTGCTGCAAACTAAAATTGCTATCTGGGTACAATAACATTAAAAACGTTAATATTATAATATATTGACAAAAATGTAGAAATAATCTATTTGATGTGAAAGTTAAAAATAATGCTGGTAATAACGCATAAACTACGGAGTCGATAATGGTTTGAATTGCGGTAACATTAGTGCTGGTTATAAAGTATTAGAAGTGACAGAAAATAATACTTTGAATTATGTTAATAATGTACAAATAATTAGTAGAAAAAGACCCTGTTGTGACAGTTTTTCTGCGGAAAAAATGGACGAAAACAAAAAATCGATAATGAAAGTTTTCAACTCCCTGCGAGGAGAAAAGTAGTAAGAAACAGTTCTGCAAATCAAATTTTCAGCTCAAGGCAGTCTTACTGGATATTATATTTAATCTTATCTCACTAGTACCAGAGATTAATAAGCCTCCACAATCAGTAAAAAATCCCTCAATAATGATAGAATATGTTGAGAATTATAAAGAAGTTATGAATAGTTTAAAAAAGAAAAAAAAAACATTCGGCGAATTTGGAGCATCTCTCTCTCAGAATTTTCTTGAAAAGTTTCAAATATCCTGGAAAGAAGTTTTAAAAATGATACATTACTTGAGTGACAGAAAAATCGAACGCCGCGTTTCAGCTCAGTAGCAAGAAGTGCTGCAAGAATTTTTGTTGGAACTAAAAAGCATTTCCGGAATGCTCTAACTTGAGTAATCCAAATCGCCCTGTTTTAAGGACGTTTTCACAATTTTTCTTGTTTATTTCTCGTAAAAGCAAGCAGTGCCGGAACCGTGTTTCGCCTCCACTAAACCCCCGGTTCTGGGTCTCCTTCAATTGTTATACGTTTGAACAATGTTCTAATTCGGCATAACGCGACCCGCAATTTTATATTCAATTTCTCGCTCAGAGAAAGCTTTGAAAATATGATGTCTTGAAGATCTGAAACGTTAATTTTTTTTCTTACCTCTAAAGATAATGAGATTGCTTCCTCCTTGCAAGAATTTTCATCTGAATGATCTTTTAGAAACTTATCCACATGCCCTTTTTCGAAGAGTGACTTCTAACAAAAGAAAAAGAATATTCAATAGACCAGACGTGTTTCTGTCGTGTAAACATGAAACGAAACAGAAACCTCTAAACAACCCATGAGAGAAATCGAATAAAACATAACAAGGAAGCGAATATAAACATTTGGCGGGAGCGAGGAAAGGGGAAAAAAACCGATTATCTCATTTGTTCGTCCTTGTAAACCACAGTTAGGCAGCTCTGGAACTTATAAATTAAAAGGGGGAGAAGTGTGGCTTTTTCTCCAAAATCATCGCTCAGCTGTACGTAATGCGAGAGATTTGATGCTTTCAAAGACTACCAGCTTGCAGCCGCGACCTGTGTCTCTCTTAATTGTTGATTCCTTTTCTGCATTCTTTTCACATTTTTATTAATTTTTCCTATATCTCATTCATCATCGAACTCTCAGAGAGAAAGACAGGTTGAAAAGAACAAATGAGATTGAAAAGGAATGAATGAAATAAAAGTTTTTAAAATAATATCAGGTGGCGCAGCTCTGCAGCCCTTATGGATGAGCCGCCACTGGGTTTATTCCATTTTTTCTAAGATTGTATGCTTTCAATATTTGAATTGCACTAAAAATCAATCTATATTTCCTTCAGTGGCGGACTGGGTCTGGAAATAGTGGTTGCCAGGAGTCAGTGAGGTCCCATCCATATCTACAATCATAATATTAATGCAGATATATATATTATTTTTCATTTAATTTTTAATTTTGTTTATATTTAATTACATTAATTTAAATTTATAATATTTAATAACTATGTATTCAATTTATTATATATTTAGTTTTCCGCGTCTTTAAAATAAATCCCTTTTAACACCCCTTAATTTTCTACGTTTAAAATAACGAAATTATGATTCAAGCTATTTTATTTTAAATTCCGGAAGTTAACTATTTCGTATACGGTTTTAGCGACAAAGTATGAAGGAGAAATGCTGCCCATTAGTAGGGCATCTGTTGAAAGAGGCAGGAACCTTTAAAACAAGCTTTTTTGGATGATTTAAAGTTTAGTAATTTGTACTGGTAATGTTTCAGTAATTTGGTAGCTAGTATCATTAAAAAGATATTTTTGAATTATAAAGAATTCAAAAATCTTTTTGTTGACAGTATTTTTTAAAAATATTGCGAAAAACCGCCAAAATCTTGCTTAATTTTTAAGTAACTGAAATTTTAATTTACTTTTGAACTTTAAAAAGTTGACAATTATATTCATCTTTTTTTGAAGAGCATCTGTGCCAAATTTCATAAAAATCGAGTAAAACTATAGATTTGTACAAAATACATCCTTATAATGTCAAAAACTACTTTTGTTGTATTAAAATGCAGTCCATTTTCATTGTTTCGGCAGTCTTTTTTTTTTTCTTTAAGTCCAGTTTTTTCTTTGTTTCTTCGTTACTTCAAATAAATTTAGTTTTTGATAGATTTTCTATGTTATTTTAATAAATTTACTTTTTAGCAATGGCATTAAGCTCATCTTTCCACTTAAGGAAAGATAATCTTCCTGAAGATTATGTAATTCATTTATTTGATATGATGAGGTTAAATGTTCACTTTATAATAAGCTTAATAAAGCGCAATAATTGTAGATTATAATTATACAAAATTTTAAAAAATAATCTTAATTGAATCTCGTGTTTTTTAGACTTTTTTTAACAGTTGAATGTAAAGACTTATGCCATTAGTTTCATTAGACACAAAAACATACTGTATTAAAATTTATGTCAAATGCTAAAACATTTCCTATATACTGTTTTTTTTTTCTTCTTTTTTTCTTTGCACAACTAATTTCTTTTTCAGTCTTTTGTAGCAATTAATACTTTTAACTTAACAAAAATTAAATAAGTTTACGAATTTAAAGTTTGTTAATATAATCAAATTAAGACAATTAATAAGATGGACGAGTCGCTTGGTAGCCGAATGCGGCTAGTGTTTAATACTACAAAAGCAATATAAAATTAGAGAAATGATAATTTCAGCTCACCTTCACCTTTTTTTTTTACTTTCCTTTTGCAAGATACGCTACATATGTCTTTACTCTCTTACGACTGAAAACAGAAATAATACTTTTCTCACCAATTATTTTCCATGGAAGACAAACCAATAAGACTGAGGACCCTTTACGCTTCAAAACGCAAATTCCCCCTAAACGCATAAAGAAAAGCGTGAGTGTCGTCTTTTCATAGATATCATTTAGTGTCCTAGTCACAGTTTTAGCCAAGAAAACCTTTTCCTACAGGCAAGTTCCCTTTTTTATCAGATTTATGACAGTAAAATGAAACTACAAAAAAGAAAGAAAAAAGCACCTCTTATAGCCATCTCTCACAAGAACCGCACCCTTTCTGCACGAAGGGATGCAATTCCTTCCGTCTTTCCGGGGGGCTTCCGAAACCAACAAAAACTCTTAATGAGTATTGCGCTCGACTTTGGATAGAAGAGGTACCCTGTTGCAATACAGGACCAGAGAAGTATGGCCCTGGTTCCAATAGCCCAAGGGTTTGTGCGATAGCTGCAACATTTTGGGGAAACATCTACAAATGATCCGAAGGTCAAAGGAAGTGGACAGAGAACTCAGTACAGTTCCTACGGGCAGTTGTAATTGCGTATACGTCTTGGGTCGGTATTCGACCACCCGCTGTTCGGCCGGTCGAATTACGAGGGCAATAAATCCCCAACGAACGGCTATTTTATTTGTTTGATTTAGAAAAGCTTACTATAGAGAAAGAGTTCTTTTTCTCTCCCAAACTTCCTGGGGGCCCAAATTGTTTTCTGTTTAAGGGGGCCGCTTGCCATCCGGCAAGCTGGCAACCTCGCCAGTCAGCCACTGATTTCCTTCATCGAATTTCCGCTGGTGAGTATAAATTTCTGTGTTAAACGTAAAGGCATGCTTTCGTTCGGTAAGAAAATGGGTGAGATGTTCTACGAAAAACTCACTGTTGCGTCTGTTGACTGACAAAAATGAAATACCATAAAAAAAAACTTCTGTCGTTATTAGAGAAATAGAATAGGGAAGAAAAATATTTGGAAATTTCTTGAATTTTTTTAAGTATTTAGATTTGCTTGAATCTAAATACTTAATCTGCTTTTTCTGTAAATTCATTTTATGCTTCTATTATAACAGCTTATTTTATGAAGTTTATTCCTCCCCTCCCCGAGAGGAATAAACTTCACCTATCGCTAAACGCTCAAAATCTTCTTTTGGCTTTTGGCGTCCTTTTAAATCAGATCCTTTTTCGGGGGAGTGGAGTAATTTTGAAAGGATTGTTAATAGGTAGAATCTTCATTCCTTAGATTTCAATAACGGAAGAAAAAATTGCAATTATATATTTGTACAAAAAATTATATCGCTTTGAATTTGTTTGCGACAATGAAAACTAATGTTGTAAATTATGCATAAAAAATGTTTTTAAAAAATTGTTAAAATTAAGGGAACAATTGGACACCAATTGCATCGATATCATTGATAAAATAATTTACTGAATTTTAAAGGTGGTGCAAAATTTAGTTTTCCTCAATAATATCTTCTAACGTTATCGCCAATAAATGCAAACATTTTTCGAAATAATTGCTCCTAGGTGTGCATATCTGCGCAACAAAGTATATTTGTGTCAAATTTGTTAGCTCTAGGTGCAACCATCTGTCCTGTAGAGAGCCGAAACACACAAATACATATCTGAAAAATATATTTTTGTAATTACATCTGTCCACCGATCTCTCTGGCTGTGACCACCGTAATTCAAAAACACATTGAGCTGGACGGATGAAATCTGATTTATAGTTATAGTTTTCTCACAAATGTTGGACGAAATCTGTCAAATGGAAGGGGTCTATTCTGGTACCCCCGGTTGGGGGGGGGTGGGGGGGGTTCGGGGGGGGGGGGCCGCCCTCCCTTGTTGACGTGCCCCCCCCCCCCCAACCGGGGGTAACAGAATAGACCCCGAAATCTCCGTTTGAGTGCATACCGGCCACGATGGCCTGGTGGGAAGTTATCTTCTTCGGAACCGGATGCTTCCAGGTTCGAAAAACCAATCCCATCGAAAAACCGTCGCGTGTATGTGGGTCTGACACATGTTAATTCTGATATCGAACATGAAATGACATCCTGTCAAAAGCTTGGAGATTGGGTGCCAGTTTACTCATCGTCCTCATCATATGACCACTGTCCAGACCCATAAAAGCCCTCGCATTTCTTCAAAACGGGATGTAACTATAAGTTAACTAAGCTAAACTATTAAGAATGCATGTGAGCACAGTAACTGAAAACTATTTGAATAAATGCAATTTGCCGAGTAATCTTATCAACAGACTGATTCTGCAATAAACAATTCAATTATATTGGAAAGAACATTTTTGAGCTAATATTTTTCGAAAAAGATCATGACTTTTCAAATAAGATAATAAACCCCCAAATAATAATTAAGTACTAAAAGGTCTGTAGTTAAATCTTTATGTAACCTGTGCATTTGTATTATTTTTTGTACACTCATGTCCATAAATTAAGGATAATTCAGAATCACACAGAAATTTAACTCTAAAATAAAACTTTCACCTGTAGAATTATCACACACATCGTGAAGAAGAATATGCAAATTACAGGAAACCACCAGATGGCGTGGATAGTACGTCACAGTGACGAGAGTGTAAGAGAGGGGTATATAAGGAATGGTGGCAAAGAAGTAAAATTGTTCACAAGCGCTTTAAAAGCCTTTCAGTGCAATAACCGCATAGTTATGGCACAAAGGAAGCATTTGGATGATTTTTTACGTGGTAGAATTATCGGACGACTGGAATGTGGACGTACCCAGCTGGAAGTATCCGAGGAACTTGGAATCGCTCAGAGTGTCATCTCCAGGCTTTGGCAACGATTCCAAGATGATGGTAATGTGAGGAGTAGATGTTACAGCACAGGTCGCCCCCGAGTCACAACGCCGAATGAGGACCGGTATTTGGCAGTTACTGCCAAAAGAAACAGACGGAGCACAGCATCAGACCTGTCTCGTCAGCTCTCTTCAGCTGCCGGTACGACAGTTTCAAGGCAGACCGTGTACAGACACTTAGGGCACATTGGTCTATATGCTCGTAAGCCTGTCAGATGTGTTCCACTTACCGCAACTCACTGTCGCCTGCAATTAGCCTGGAGTAGAGAGCATGCATTGTGGACACCGCAACACTGGTCTTGTGTGATGTTTTCCGACGAGTCCAGGTTTAGTTTGCAGTCTGATTCTCGCCGGACTTTCATATGGAGAGCGCCAGGTACCCGTTACCACCAAGAGAACACCATTGAACGACACCGTTACGGTGGTGCAGGATGGCTCGTTTGGGGAGGAATTATTCTTGGTTCCAGAACTGACCTGCATGTTCAGAGTGCAACGATGACAGGCCACATCTATCGGGATGTCATTCTGGAACAACATGTACGTTTGTTTCGGGGCGCCATGGGTGCTGAATTTCTGTTTATGGATGACAACGCCCGTCCTCACCGTGCAAACATTGTAGACGAATGCCTTCAATCGGAGGATATCACCCGTATGGATTGGCCAGCATACTCACCGGACTTGAATCCAATAGAGCATGTGTGGGATATGCTTGGCCGACGAATTGCAGCCCGTCAACCCCCTCCCACCTGTCTACCGGAACTTCGGAGGGCATTGCTTGATGAGTGGTGTAATATTCCCCAAGATCAGATTGATAATTTGATACTCAGCATGCCTAGGCGTTGTAAGGCCTGTATTGCATCGTCCGGGAGATATACTCCGTATTAACCATCATACTAACCATGTTATACTGTTTTTTGTAAATAGGTTCTTTTTTGAAATTTGCTCCAGGGAGTAAAAATCGCAATTTTTATTAATTATGTCAAACATTTAGCATCTGTTTTGCTCCTTACCTTTTGTTTAATAAATAGACTTTACAAATAAGTCAAATTTGTTTTGCTTCTGTCTCTTTCTTTGCCTGAACTTCATTATCCTTAATTTATGGACATGAGTGTACTTATGTATAACTACACAAAGCAAAATAAAACTCAAAAATATGTTATGAAAAGTGGCATATGGAAAATCTATCTCTCCCTGTCATGATTTAAGTCGCACAGTATAAACGAATGGCCGCCGCGAAGAAGCCCAATTCAGCACCCGGCGCAGGAAGCCACATGTCCGACACCGGTATCCAAACTCTTGAAACCAAATCCCTCCATTTCAGCGAGGTAATGTGGCTGTTTTAAGCGCATAGCATCCACCATAAAGGTCTATCTCGACCCATCCTGCTTCTGTAAGTCATAACTTCACCAGCAAAACCCTTTATTATTCATCTAATTACGGAATATTATGAAGGCGATGCGTGAAACTGAAAGAAATCAAAACAAATTAAAATGAAGGATAAATATATATCAAAATGAAAGGTGTATAAATGAGAAAGTATGATAAAAAGGAGGAAATGAAAATGAAAAGGTTACATTATTGCCATTCCTCCAACATGATAATAAATACCGACACCAATTTTCTAACAGGAAGAAAATTATTCGTACCAGAATTCTATTGATTAGTCGGTTCTAGAAAATTATTTCGTTTAATATTGAAGTTGCTTTTAGGACGGGAGATTATTTCGTGGAAAAAACTAAAAGAAGGAAAAATTATCACTAATATAATAGACCAGATCTGTCTCTCACTGATCCGGTAACGCTCTGACGTCACCAACAATAAAATTCGCGCCATAGCACTGCGAGACGTTAAACAGCATTATTTCATTGTTAGAGCACCTAAATTTCAGCAATTTTAAATTTTAAAAAGTAATTGTCGTTCTAATTTCAAATTTAATAGCTCTAAAATAGTGAAATAAAATTTTTCTATCGATTGATATAAAATTTATCTCGCCATGATCAATAGTTCCCGAGAAATTTTAAATCATATTAATCATATATTTTAAAATAATTTCCTTTTTTTAATAGAAAGTAGTAAATCACGTCAGTGGTATATCATGTGCGTGATATAGTTTGGACGCCACGATGCATCTGATTGTCTATTGCACTCGTGATGATATAATTTGATAATATTTTTTGGCAACATTTAACAAATAGAGGTGTTTTGTTTAGATTAGGCATCTGAAGTACAAGTAAAATTATTAAACAGCGAGAAATACTTCATACGGAATGTTGTTTACCAAGAGGTTTATGAATAAAGAAATATGTAAATAAAAAAATATTTCCTGTCATAAAGCATATGTTTATTTTGTTTTCAATCAATGTTAAACATATCTCTCGCATATATATCAATTTAAACACTTAAAATTTGACGAAAAATCTCTCGAATGAAGAGGCAATTTGCACCCGTCATGGTATGACGGATGATTTTCTAGTTTGTATATAAGATGCTTTGGCCATCAGGAATTAATTTTAAAGTAAATAATAATAATAATGATATAGTACCTTTCAAAACCTTAAGCCATTTGACGGAATAAATATGCTTATTCTGTAATTTTCTTTCTGATTTTCTCCGTGTCCAGAGAACAAGAAGAAAGAATATCTCATTTTGTCAATTCACAAAAATTGTACGCACAACTTTTCAGCCATGTATAATTTGAAATATATCGCCACATTTCTATTTTATCCGCATTTGTCAAGCTTATATTTCTTTAAAAACTAACGCCCAAATTGTATTTACGTGCATCATGAAAAAGAAAGTAATAAACCCACCTCAACTACTTTTCCTTTTTGAGCAAGACGCACGTAATAGATTTAATGTAGACGAAGTTAATAAAATCTGTATTTGGTTGTTGGCGAAGATTTTAGATAAAAGTTTGCGCTTATCGATTTTAGTTAAGGATATGATGATGTTTTCTATGCTCATTCTATAGTTGGGGTGGGCTATCATCTGCATTCCCTGGATGATTCGAGTCTTTTAGTAACTATGGTTTTGTCCATTGTGGATACAAGTTCATTCTAATATCAAAAAAAAAAAACTTTATATAGTAATTATTTTATTTTAAAATAGTGGTAAAACTTTTGTAAACACGTTTATGCACACGGGCAAGGAGTATCAGAACTCGAACTCCGCCACGATATCGCGCACGATGTTCGATGTCCCTCTTCATAAGAACAAATTAGTTTAAATGCGTGTTTCTACACTTGTATCAAAGAAGATCTACATTAGTGAAAAGTTTTTAACATATATTTTCGCTTTTATAAATAAAATAATGAAGTTCCGTTTGTTTCCTGCAATTCCCGTAGACTTTTAAACTGCTCATCGTATGGAATAATTCTGCTCTAATAATTATACACTATCTCTTAAAAAATTTTGTAGTCCTATATTTTATTCCTGAATAAAAATAACCTTGAAAGATATCCTCTTTTGACTATTACTGTTAAAATATGTATTGTTACTTGTTATAATAATTTCAAACCTATAATTCTTTTTATCAGTAATGTTAAACTTAGATTTATATTGTATGTTTATATAAATATCATTGTCTATTTTAAATTATATATGTAATAAGATCTTCAGAACTATATTGAAGATTTTAGGATAAAGATTTCTAGCATTTTTAAACTAATTTGATTTTGAGTAGCTGGTTTGTTAGATGGCATTTTACAGTATGAAAATTGTTTTTATTTGTGCTCAAAGTAAACAATGCAATTTTGATATATGTATTAAGTATACGTATATTCTACTTTAAGCTTTCTAAATTAAAAATGGCTGATGAGAACTGATTAAGAATATCTCCAGTTTGGTTAATGTTACACTAATTTATTATTACAACTATATTTATTATTGCTACTACAAGTGTGTAATATAAATCTGTATCTTTATATAACATGTTTACAAAAATTTTAATTCCATTTTAAGGAGAATCTTCTCATTTTTATCAATTCATAATGCAGAGATTTTCCAGATAAAAATTAAACGTCTCATACTCGTTTGTATAAACAAAAACAGAACTCTACAGAACATGAATTTTTATAATTAGAGTTAACATATTAAGTATATAAGGAAACTTGCAGGGTAAGACCAATCCTTGATGTAATTTTTAAAAACTTTTGATTTAAAAATTACTGAATTGAAAATTAAGCGAAATTTTGGCGCTTTATAGTAATATTTTTAGGAAGTATTGTACAAAAGTTATGTGTACTTCAGTCTGAAAATCAGATAATTCACTACCGATTCATCCATAATGATTTGGTTGTGAATTTTATTTTCTATATTTTGACAACTTTTCAATAAATATTTAAACATAATTTAGAGCAATACTTTTCATTGTTGAATTGATATTCAAATCGTTTTCCTTGTTTCTGTAAATAATTAGTCCCGTTTCTGTAGTTTCTGATAATTTTGAAGTAATTGTAGTTCATAGTTAATTTCAGGATCAAGCAATGATGGATATATTTCAGTCTATCCATTTTTGCAATACGGGCATTTCCTTAACATAACTTTATTTGTGAAAATGTATTATGTTATTTTTCTGTTACCTTGTAGTTTTGCTGTGTAATTGTGATGGATTGATTTTTTTTTTAACTTTCTCATGCGAAGTATACTAAGAGAAAGAATTGTAACCCTCAAAAAATTCGACTCGAATTTTTGATGGATCTTCACTTTTTAGACATCCTTGAGTCCGACAAACAGAATTTTGGAATTTTATCCTGTCTGCTGACATTATATCTGAAAATTGTCTTGAGTCAGACGGATGAAGTTTGGTATTTGGTCTTAAAACCAAATTTGTAGATTTCTATCAATTTTCGGATGAAATCCGTCGACCGAAAGTCTGTCTGTGTTCATGTAGACACGATAGCTCAAATTTTGAAATACCTTAGATGGATAAAATTTGTTACATAAATTAATCATCAAAATTGTTAAAATGCATAAAAATTGGGCCCGATTTTGTAAATGGGTTGACTGTCTACAGATTCGCATGCATATGAACACAATTACTCCCAAACACAATGATTTAGATTTATAAAATTCGGCATGTGTTCTTCTAATTATAGAACTGCATGTAAATTTTCGTTTCAATCCGTCAAAAAGTAGGCTATTAAAATGTATATTATGTTTTCTTCGCCATGCTTTGATGCACAAAATCCACCATAATGTGTATAGGCGTCTGCTTGGTTTATATTACTCCCGATTGTTTTGCTGCCCTTTCTCTTTTGCGCGGTCTCCGAGGGCAATATTAATGAGTATTGGTGGCGGTCCGGGACATGCCGAAGGTCCGCAATTTTTGATTTTGGTGTGAGGGGAAACGACACTTTGGTTAGGGACTATACGAGAAAGTACAGGGGAGACAAATTCCGCTGGCTTAATCAATTATCAGTATTCCTTTAACGATTGTAAGTAATTATTAAATGCATTTTATAGTTAGCACAAAGCTTCGATGCTGAATGATTTTTGGCGTTTAGATAGTGTGCTGAATGTGCGGTTGTAATAAAATGATGATTTAAATTATATACATTTAGTTTACATTATTTACACTACTTATTTACATGACGAAAGCTTATGCGAACAACATCGCATCGCGCGGATACAATCTGGAATTATAACAATGTTGCCAGATACAAAAGATACATTTTACATTTCAGTAATAAATGAGTGGCTTGACGCTAGCGCCGCCATAGATTCAACTTATTATCTTTGTGTTTTAATTAATTTGTTTGGAGTTCAGGTAACACATTCATTAGCTGAATTTAATATTTCGGGTTTCATATTGAAGTTCAAATATTTGTTTCATGTGGTAATTATACCCACTGAATCTCTATCCAATTTGAAATGTGAAAAACTTTTTCCAGAGTGCTATTAAAATGCAGCTACACTTAAGATATTTAATCAGTATGAAACCTGACCAATATTCTCAGCTTAGAAACTAATAGTCAAAGGAAGCTAAATATAGTTTTGTGAAAATGCGCTTATTTTTCAACAAAAATGCAGTATTTTATAAATCGTCATTCAGTTCTTTCAAGTGTTGGGTTATAAGTGCTTAAAACGTTAACTCCTTCTGAATGCAGGGTGTTCCGAAATGTCGCTTACAAACTTTAAGGTAGGTCAGGCAAAAAAATCAAGTTATTCTTTTACTTTAGAGCATGGGGTCGTAAACGTAAAGGGTTGCCGCCACCAGAGGGCTCTTTGCCAGCGAGTTGAATAAAAGAAAGGGATACCCCAGATTAAATGAACGGCACAGATGGAGTGAACTACAAATGTGCATAACACAACAACCCATTTGCATGAATGACATTACAATTTATATGAGGCTTTGGCAGATACAATAATAGCAGATAGGACGCAATATCAACAACAAACATTTAGAATACTTCGAGTGTTCAAAGGGCTTCTTTTATTGCCCACGCCGCCCTTGCTTACCCAAAAGGGTGTAAAGCATGCCACAAGTCGTCGGGTGTTCAAAGGGCTTGCCATCTGAAGCGATAGAAGCTTCTCATGCTGTTATTCATGCAACTGTTTTATTTTGCTATTGTGAATTCAGTGACGGTTCGTCAACTCAGAAATGAGTAGTGCTGCAAAAAATATTTTTCAAGCGAATACAATTTTAAAAAATTACTTTATCTTTAAGTATCCCAAAGTGTTGAATTTCAAAACCAGATGTGAAGTTCGCTGCATTTCAAAGATATTAAGTAACTAACTGTGAGATATTCGGTACCTAATTCCTAAATATAATCAAACTATCTCTGGGAAGTATAAGTGACAGACTCTGTATTTATGTCAATATGTATTTACCCTAGACTGATAACTAAGCGTGCTCAACGACTCCTACGTTACCTGAGAACGCCATTATCCCTTCTTGTAATAATTTTACGAATCTACTAAGCTTTTTTCGGAGAGTGATTTCTAGCAAAAGAAATTAAATACTAAATAAACCAGATGTGAACCAAGATTCAATGAACCAGAACCCAAAGCGAAATCAAAACCTATAAATAACTCATGAAAGAAAGTGAAGAGAAACATACCGAGCAAGCAAACATTGGGTTGGGAGAGAGGAAAAAGGAAGAAGAGGAAAAAAAGACTATCTCTTTGCTCTTTCAGCTGGGCTGGCGCCAACCAGAGCTGGGCAAAATGCAGTCTTGATACCTCTAAGTTCAATAGGAGAAAGGATTGCTTTTCCTCTCCCGATTTTATCACTCGCAGTAGGTGAATTTTAAGGATTTCGAAGGCAAATTTGCAGATTTAACTTTTGTCTCTTCTCTTCCTTGTCGATTAATTCTCCATCTTCTTTCCTCGGTTTTTTTTTTAAATTTCTGTTGATCATCGAACTCTCGAAGTGG
This sequence comes from Araneus ventricosus, assembly GCA_013235015.1. Classification (NCBI taxonomy): domain Eukaryota; kingdom Metazoa; phylum Arthropoda; class Arachnida; order Araneae; family Araneidae; genus Araneus; species Araneus ventricosus. The sequence goes on from BGPR01006539.1 coordinate 21,634, forward strand.
AAAAGTATGCAAGTAAGATTAAAAACGAAAAAAAAAGTTTAAAAAACAATTTTAGGGCATGCTGCAGCTCTGAAGACCTATAATGGACGAGCAGCCATTTGATTAGATATACCGTATAGATGATATCGAAGTTTAAAGAATTAAAAAATTATTCCTTTTCCGTTTTCTACAACTTTCTTCAAAGAGAATTATACCCCTCGGATCTATAAAAAGCAAATTAAAAAAGAAAGGAATATTTTCAAGCTATGTGAATAACATAAAAAAAAATCCAATATTTACATTCGAATTGCAGTTTGTTGAGGAATTTTAGTATGTTGTGCTATGTTGGATTTGGTACCTTATTTATTTATAAGGGAATAACTCGGGTAATGTAAACTATACAAACATTGCACATTCTAAATGGGTGCATTATGGCAACATAACATAAATTACTGAACACTAAATACTGAGAAACAAGACAAACAATGTGATTGTTATATTACAGTTCAGAACGAGGAGAGGATTTTGAAAATAATTAAATTCTTAAAAACATGAAATCGTCGCTGTACAAGCAACACCAGCTATCTCAGTTTTCCAGGAGGAAGAAAAAACTGAATTATTCGCAACCAATATCGAATATGGCGTATCTTTTTAACATCTGGTATGAACATGAGACCATACATATGTTTCAAAAGCAAAAGTGTTAAAAAATTGGAAAATTAAAAAATTTTTGAGGTAGGTGGTGTTAGCCTATCATACAATTGAGATAGGCGGAATTGCAAGAAGTGTAAATAAGGTGAAATCAAAAGAGAAAATTGACTCAATTTTACTTCAATAAAATCTTTTATTGAAAAGGAAAGATATTCTTGGTAAATAATTTGGCTGTAGGTGCTTCAAAAAATAATTAGTAATGATACATGAGAATTAAAGAGATTGTCAATTAACTTTCTGACAAAATCGTTGCATTCAGTCTTGACATTCAGTTGATGAAGTTTCAAGTTCACAGCTCACTTCTCAGATGGAGATTAACATATTTTTCTGAAAATAGCCTTTCCAAAATTACGGTCTTCTTTTTCCACTCTTCTTATCTTTTTTACACTCTTTTTATTTTTCTGTCTCATCACTTACACGCTCAGTATTGTTGCGTTTCCTCTTACCTTCTTCTTCACAAGGAATGCTGTCGTAAAATACATGCGCGTATAAATTTCATCATGGACTGTAAATCAGTCCACTTATCGCGTGTTATTGCTGGTTGCGAAGTGCAGAGACAGAGAAAAGCGAAGACATTCTCTGCCTCATACCATCGACCTTCACGGTCTTTTGTTTAGTGCTTTTAATATTACGGTGCTACATTAGGACTGGGCGATGTTAAAGTTTTAGCATCGCGATGTATCGCCACTCTAACATCGCGATATTTCGATACATCAATGTTTCGCACTTACTATTGCCTAATTTTGCATTCTTACACTTTTGAGTGGTTGATTAAGGCATTTATATGCTTATAATAAATTCAATCCTTAGTTACCTAACAAATAAAGTGTCAAAAAATACTATAAATTTGTCTAGTTATCAACAATAAATTGTATATTAAAAACAATTAATACAATCTTCTCTTCAACCAAACAAACGATGAACGGCAAGATTGATAATTATACCCTTGAACATAATACAACATCAGAGAATTTACACGATTAGAAGAAAGTACGAAGCCACACGAAGTAATGCACGTTTCGATGACTGAGAGATTCTACAACAGACAAAACACTTCGCTTCCTCAATTCTCGAGATGAGTTATTTTCATCGTTTTCATTCGCGGTCACATCGGGATTCATCGTGTCAGCACAACGATCCGCGCTCCTCAAGTCACGATGGAAGAAACATGGGGAAAGGTACAACACGGTAATCACTGATGATCGGGAAATGCCGCGCGCTTGCGGTCATCGATGCGCGATCGAGAACAATGCTCTTCGCGGCGCTTGTGGACATCGATGTCCACGATGCATCGGGAAACATCGTACACATCGCGGGTAAATCGGAATTTCCGATGCTTCGAAAAAAACGACAATATAAACATCGGAACGGCGATGATTGCGTAGCATCGTTATTTTCCGATGCATCGAAAATCGGCACAGTCCTATGCTACATACAAACATCTTTTTTCAAATCGCAACTCATTGTGAGCTAAAATTCGTCAAAAAGACTTTGCCTTTCCTGTTCAGGTATAGTATCACATCCCCTCTTTCGGGAGTTACCAAGCGGGACCCATCTTTCTTTCCTCACCAGAAACATCTCGCACTATCCGCTTAGTAGTTTTGGGATCTGCTCTTCTGAATACTATGTTTGCTTTTCCTTGCATTCGATTAATCTTACGCCGACCATTCACTTGAAGTAAAGCCATACCATTTGTCCTGAGACAGGTTTTTTTCCCTACCCATTTTAATCGAAAAATACCTTCACGCCATGCACTTGTATTTAAAAGGACACTAACTCTGAACGAAGATGGAAGAGAGCGATCTTCTTTGCTGCTTGTCAATCGCTCTTCGATTTTCCCCAGTCAGCAGATTTTAATTTATGTTACCCTCAAAGCGAGGCTTCAATCTACGTACGGCATTGTTCTTTTCGCTAGCCCCTTTCAGAGTCCCTCTGAAGCGAGACTTTAAACGCCAGCGTTATACTCCTATTTCAGTCCAGAAGGAATTGCAACCACCACAAGCCATTTGGCTGATTTCCATATATTTTGATGGTTTTTTCCTTCTCGCGTTCCAAAATATCCAGTTTATCTGTGAAGTGAATGGCCAGTTTTAGCCGTGTTCCTCTTCCAATCTTTCTCGTTCGAAAAGCTGTTCCTACTTATGCGCACTGTCTCAGTAATACTGCTTTCAAGATTATTTACTTGGTTTAGAAAGGACTCATCATTGCTTTCATTCGAATCAGTAACATTTCTCGACTCGTAGTCGAACATGTCACTATCCATGTGAAGTCGGTAAAAATATTGCATATATTATTCAACAAAACATACAATAAGGTTTATTCAATGCTAAAAGATATTTCAATTCAATAATTTACAAGCACAATAATATTGCAAGTAGCGGTTAGTCAAGAAATAGTCGATTTTGATAGAAAAATAATGCCTATGTTATGAAACCTGCCACTGCAATACTCTGTCTTACACAGTACCTGTCAACTTCAACTTATAATTACCTAGTTATTTTTCATGCTTTATCGATGAAACTTAATGAAATATGAACTAAGATCTGTTCATTATTTAAACAGAGGATTCTGAATGGAATGCAGAGCCAGCCAGAAAGAAGCCCATGAGCAGTGGCGGCTCATGAGCTCAGAAACGAGGAGGGCTGCAAAAAATGTTTATCAAGAGAATACAATATTAAAACGCAACTTTACCTATAAGTAGCCAAATTTTTTAATTCTACATCCGGATGTGAAATTTCCTGCTTTTCCAACAAAGTAAATAACCAGCATACGACATTTTCTATTAGTTTTACTAACAAAAATTAAAGTGAATATTGATGTGACGATTCCTCTGACGAAAAATAATAATCTGAGCTCCACGTATACATTTCCCTCCTCCCCCAGTTCACTCGATAACACTCTTTGAAATGTGAATATCAAATAACTCGTATACAGAAAATTTATTTTTAAGCTAAAACATATTAAATGCATTTTTACTGAAATACTATAAAAAGTTGAATGCTTTAGAATAGCATTATTAGCTTGGATCTATCGTTGCAAAAAGAACCGAAGCTCATAAACAGGCAATGAGATTGCAACTTGTGTGAGAATGAGGAAAAAAAGAAAAATATATTAAAAAAAACATCTTTCTTTCGTTCAGTTGGCTCCGTGCCAGCCAGAGCTGTGTTGACTTTCAGCCCATAGCCCGTCTAAGTTAAAGGAAGTAAGAGTTGCTTTTTCACTCCGGATTTTCTGCTCAGTGAACGGATTTCGGGAGGGGGGGACAGATTATTTTGCAGCTCAGACCTGCATCTCTCTTCGTTTGGATTAATTTTATGCCTTTTTTTCAATTTATTATTATTATTTTCCATTTTCGGAAGTCATTGGAAGTCATCGGAGAGTGGAAAAGTAAGCAAATAAGATTCAAAACGAAAAATACAAGTTTAAAAAATAATTTCAGGGGGTGCTGCAGCTTTGCAGCCCTAATGGAGGAGCCAACACTGCCCATGAGGTTGTGAGGAATGATTGCAACTCCATTTACAAAATTCATTAAACTAGTGTGCTGCGAAAATCGGACATAATTTTAATTCAGAATGTTAATATGATACATATACAATATATGCATATTTTATAAAAATTTCATTAGCAAGTTAAATGAAAAATTTTGAAAAAATTATGAGAAATTAATGTTTTTGTTGACATAATTTTGAGATATAGTAAATTCTCGACTATCCGGCATTCAAGTATCCGAAAAGCTCAACTAACAGGAAAAATTAGAAAATTAGTTTTTCTAAAAATTTTACATCCGCGCCGTTCCATTCACGCGGACAATTTATTTCTGGAATGCAACTTCCGCTATGCACGGAAGAGCGTAGAAGGGGGAAAAAAGCAATATACAGTACTGTGACATATACAGATTTGTTTTATGGGGGAGGGGGGTCAAAAGCAAAACTGAGAACCAAATAAAAATAATAATAAAAGGTCCTCACCTTTCGCCGTAAAACGAGACCTAAAAACGAAATCGGCAACCAAAAAAAAAAAAAAAAAATGAAAATGGACAGAATCGGTAAAAAAAAAAAAAAACTCATAGGGGTTACTCCAGATTGGCAAGTCTCTTTCTTTTCCTTCATTTATTTACTCTCCGAAAACCGGCAGATGTTGATTCCGATTACGTAATATCACGTTTGGGAGAATTGAGAGGCGAGCGTATTGCGCAATAACCCTTACGATTTTTTAAAAGATAATTAATTAGTTTTGATATTCAATTTGGGATTTGTTTATGATCACTTAAAAGAGTTTTATTATGCTTGCTGAGTAGAATATTTTTCAGTTTCGTCGGTTATTTTTATATGTTTATATTTTTACAATCTATATAATTATGGTAAAAATTCGGCTACAGATTATATTTTTTTTTTTTCATCATCAATGTTAAATTAAACTCTTCGTAATATGTTTCGTAAATACAATTTCATGGAAGATACAGAAGTATTCTTAAGAATTATATTTAATTCACATTTCAAAAAGACAAAAACAAATTATTTGACCGAAAAAATCTTTAAAAAAAGGCTATAATCTACCCCCCCCCCCATTTTTCTCGTCAAACTCAACTATCCGGACTTTTCAGGTATCCGGAAATCGGCGGTTCCCGAGCATGCCGGTTAGTTAAGCTTTTACTGTATACACATATTTTTGAACAATTTCATTTAGCAAACCAAAAATTCAATTTTGAAAACAATAATAATAATAATACATTACATCATTTCACAATATCGCTCAGCATTTTTTTTCTCAACATTTTAAAAATTACTGATAAATTTAGTTGATTGATTTTTTTTTGCTAGGGGGAGAAGTAAGTTCTGGAAATTGATGGGTTTACATTTTTTTTAGTTACGAAGTTGTAAAGTTGTTTCCCTGACGCGCTAATCTTAGGACAAGAAAGAGAGTTTTATTGCGAGCCAACGTACTCCGACCTTGGCGACAAAACGAAACTTCTAGAAAATTCATGATTAATGGTCCTATCTCTAATTGGCGTGGAAATATCCAGAACTTTCGAGAGATTATGTGACGTCACTTCCTGTTGGGAAAGGTAAGAAAAGCAAGCTCTCAAACCAAGAGGTGATCAGTAGTTGGAGTTTGGTCAATATTGCATACTGGTGAACTGATAAGACTATTGAAAGTGCTGCGACTGAGATTTATTGGTGATCTCTGTTAATTTATAAAAGTGCTGCTTAGTTTTGCTACCTGTACTACGTTTTGTTTCTCTGGAATATTCGAAAAATAAAGTCATTTATTTTTTTAATATTCTACTTGTTGGATTGCATTCATGTAAACCCACCAGATGATTTTTGTAACACTAATAATGGAAAGTTCAGTTTGATCAGCAATGCATTTTGATGTAGACAGTGGGTTTTCATTTAACCCTTCAAGTAGTACATTAGAATCCGAAGTTTCCATATTAACAGGCGATAGAGGGAGTGCTATCAGGAAGAGAAAGGTTCGTGGAAATGAAACCTACAGCACAAGATATCTCGACAATGCTGTTCAATATTCTAAATGCCGCCCAATATTGCAATGATATTGTTACAAAGCTATAAAGTCGTTTCCTTGAGATGCTAATCTTGGCGACAAATCTGGCGACCATTTTGGCGACTTGGCGGCAAAGTTGGCGACAAAAGGAATCTTCTAGAAGAACCTTCCTCGAACTTTCAATCTATTTCTACTGGTTTCATGAACTTTCTAGAGATTACGTCACTTCCTACATAATGAAGTCACTTCCGGTTGAAAAGTATAAAAGCAAGCTCTCAAGCCAAGAAGAGTCCGTTGGATTTTGATCAGCAAGCAAGCTGGTGAGCTAATAAGGAACCTTTGAGCGCTGTGTTGAGATTTAATGATAATCTCTGTTGTGAATTCTTACTAGTGCTGTTTAATACTTGTGCTACATTTCTTTTCCTAGCATATTTGTAAAATAAAAAGCTTCATTTTTTTTAAGTCCTGCTTATTGGATTGCATTCACATACACCCACAAGACAATTTTGTCACAATATCATAGCACTATTGTAGAGCATCTTATAATAGAGGAAGAATTTTGGCAAGCTGTCCAGTATTCCCAAAAATATTTAGCATTATAGCTTTATTAGGCATTTTTTGAATAGAACACACACAATTTTGTTTAAAGAAAATGAATCACAAATTACACTCTTCGTCAATGTTCAAATCGCCAGTCAATGTTCAAAGATATTTTACCATCTGTATAATATCACCATATAATTGAGTGCATTTTAAAAAGTGGGGCCATAAAAGCAATTTAAAACAGATTTTATCAGTTTCGTGAACACTATGTATTTCATATTTTCCATCCTGTTGGATTGAATCCTTAGGCCTAAAAGTTAACTTTGTTTCCAAGTAAGACAAGTGATTATCTATTGGGCAGTTCCTGACTTCATGGTCTAATATAGACTTTTTATCATTTCATTTGGATAATCATCAGCCAATTTCATTAATTACTTAATATTTGAAAATAGCATCAATCGATACAATAATTCAAAAAGCAAGAGAAAATAAAGTGCACTTTATTTCACCAGATTAAATAACACAAAAATCACAAAACATTACAGTAAGTAATCAGTATTGTTTCAAAATTTTATATTTTTTAATTGCACTAGAAAATGCCAGATTTAAAGCACATGTTCATGTTTATTTATGTAATCCATTAAAAAATAAAATATCTCATTTCTTTAACAATAAATCAAATATAGACAAAAATATTTGTTCATAAAAAAAGAAACAATCAAAAATGCATGACAAAATTTAAATGTAGTGGATTACCTTAAAAAATATTTTTACATATTCAATGCAGAAAACCAGCATTAAGTAGATGTCATTTGACTAAGTAGATACGATTATTTGATTAACATGATATTTTGATGCTCTTCTTTAATCATAAAATATTCATTTTATTATTAAAATATTCAACCAAAATTTTTAAAAAGCTACAATGCTTCATTGATGCTGCCAAGTACCATTTTGGAAATTTTCATAAAACAGCCGCATCAAGATCATATGCTATAATGATGGCATCATTTCTCGAAGATAAATTTTTCAGAACATGTCGTAGTGCTAAAAGTGATTGCTATTAAAATTTTCATATAACTGTAACAGCACTTTATTACTATAAGTGACACTAGTTGGAAAACAAATGACAAAATATAAATGTATTGATCAGAACATAAAATCTTAATCCTTCTCATAGTGATCTTTTTAAATAATAAATTAACCTTTACAATTTATAATAAAATTCTCACTTGTGCACTTAATAGTCAGAAGTAGCTTCTACAGGGCCGGCCCGAGGGGGGTTCGAATTGTGCGAGTGCACTAGGCCCCACATTTTTGGAGGCCCCCATGCCGCTGACAGATTTTTCAAAATAAAAATTGATTGTATTGATTTATTTAACAAAATCAAAATTTGCCATCGAGTTCTGCCTTCTAGGAAACTATATTGCAATATCTATTTAAAAATAATTTATTTGAATTGTATCCAAATTTTGCTTCTGTTCAAAAATTTTATTGGCCTTACCAATTACCATCACATTTACAGAAGGTTAAAGATTAAAAATAATAAAAAATTACTTCAGATCTAGCACATTAGAGATTTGTCTAGCCATTTTATTTATCGAATCCGTATTAACCAAAACCTAAATCATGATGATATCATTAATGAATTTGCTATAATACATGTGAAAAAATGATACAAATGTCATAGATTGTAAACTTATTCTAGTATGTCACATACCAAATTGTATTTATGAAGTATTTTTTATGAATTATATTTTTTATTTGAAATATTAACTATATAATATATAAAAATATAATTATTTATCATTTTCACGTATTCCTTTAGTTCTTACTCTATCAAAATGTGCATTGTATTAAATAGAAAAAAGCAATAAATTATTTTGCTGTACAAAATTTTTGCAAGGCCCGCAACTCAACTTTACACCAGGGTCCTGCTTTTGTTCGGGCCGACTCTGAGCTTTTAAAATTCACTTACGCAGTAAGAATTCAAATCAATGAAAACAGATATGTAAAAAAGTGATGAACTAAAAGTCCATGAAAACAATGATGCAATTGATGCTTCTCAAATTTTATCACCTAGTCCGATTTGTAAACATTCATATAAGGAACTACAGCACTTTTCTTACGATTCCTTTAAGACATCATATAGATTATACACAATTTTTTTTAAAATTAAATTAGAATCTAAAACTCTCCCATCACTTATTGGCTGCAGACGAAATCAAACCTAGCTTAAAAAGCGTTATATGAAAATTGACAAAATAAGCATAGGAAAAGCATATCTTTTGCCTGCAATGTCCAATTATTTAGAAAGTGTGCGTGTGTGTGTAAGTAAGAGAATAGAAATACATTAAAATTTCGATTTCAGAAAAGAATAGTAGTATTTTGCAGATAAAACTATTTTATAAATAAGAACTTAATATTTATATATATATTGTTAAACCAGGGTTTCTTAAATTCTTCCACTCTAAATACCTTTCTGGCTAAAATAAATTTTAACTGCCCTTTTTGGACACCATTCAGTGTGGATATATATATGAACATGACAATACAAACAAATTACTACCCCTGTTAATGAAAGATTGATTTGAATATCAGAAATATTAAACCTCCGATTCCTAAGACAATTGGAACAAAGGAACCTAAAAATATGGGAACGCCCGAGTTCTTTCAAAGATAAGGGAAATTCACCTCCCCCCTCAAAAATCATACTGACAGCTAGCACTGTCCGAATTCTAAGAAACCCCACCTTTTCCCCAAACCCAACAGGGCGAGCCACTCTAACGAAGACAGCAAGCACCTAGGGTGTGAAATCAGACACACTTAAAGAAAGCAAGTGGAAATTCTGCAGTGATATTTGGACAGCCGCAGCTTTTTGCTTGAGGGGACGTTTCGGGCCTTCCCGTATCACTAGAGTTAAAAATTTTATTCAAAACATAACTTATAATTAATAACATTCATTAAAAAACTACATTTTATTTATTATCAGGAATAATTTTATTTTCCTTAATAATAAATGAAATAATTTTCACACAGCATTTACTTTTATCTCTATCAAAATGATTTGATGACAGAAATTTCCACAAATACTTGATGCACAATATTTATTTCTCTGCTATGTATCCATTATAGGATACTAACTTAACAAAACTATTTTTGTTTATTTCTTATCTTAAAAGAAATATGAAATACAGAAGCACACGGGAGTTCTAACATAACTGAAATATTTTAAAACAAAGCTATTTCTTAATTATTATTTTTAATTACTGTTTACTATTTTTAGATTTTTATTACTTCAAAGTTTTGCCACTCAACTTCAAAATAAAGTTATGACCCATAATTGAATATTGTTATGCAAAAGGAAGCTTCAATGTACACGTTTTCAAATATAGTTGCTTTTGCAAGACAGTACAGAAAAAAATCAAATGCTGCGTTGTTCCAAAACTAATTATTACATTTTAGGTATTCAACTGTTGTGTTATGCATTGAAGTTTGTTCAATTTTGCACAGAACACTAGATACACTTTTCAATACTGAACTTGAAATCCATAAAATATTAGTTAATGTCCGATGGAATAACTGTGTCTAATTCAAGAAACCCTGCTTTAAATAAACATCATGTTTTGGCATTAAAAACTAATAAATACTAAGATAACAAAACCAACAATAACAATTATAAATCACTAGGATTATACTTTCACCCCATTATTCCATTCAAAGAAAGAATATAATAAACAGATAAACACAGAAATGAACTTCATTTACATAAATCAGTGAAATTCAAGGGGGAAAAAATATCTGAAAGAATATTATTGACAGGAAAGTCCCATTTAAAATATACTGGCCAGTAACACACTAAACAATACTTCATTTACACAAATATATGTTTCATTAATTTTTCACAGTATATACAAAATATCAAGCAAATTAACTATACCTTAATTTGATGAAAGTTTATTTTCAAAATTATATTTCCTTTGTCTGACTGGTCTAGGATGCTAACTTTTAAACAAAATAATTGACCATTATTATTTATAAATAATATAACAGTACAAAACTTCAGCTATAACAGTACAAAAGAAAATGCCTCTTAAAATACTGAATTACTGATTTTTTTTTTCTTTTCTTTTTCAAACAATTTCACTATGACAAATTTTATTTATTCAAAAGGCATGTTCCTTTTTAATATCCAATGCATGGAATTCTGGTTCATTATTGCTGCTACTCATATTTTTTTCTATCTTATATTTAACAAAAATTAAATATGTTCAATTCGAATCCTAAAAACACTACTAATATACATTTTGCGAGTTATATCAGAAAATGAGAAAAGCTATTTATTTCAAAAAAGAGGATAAATCAGAAACTTCTTTGGTCAAACATTCAAAATAAAGGCTGAATTTTCAATATTTGATACTTTAAAAGGAAATGTAAAGAAGGGTAAGATTATCGTAAAAAATTTTAAGTGCAAACCAAGCAATTGGTTCCAATTTTCATTTTGCAGAATGAGAAATTGCGCTATATTAAACATAAAAAGGCTCGAAATGCCAGTCAGGTAGAAAATGAATAAGGCACGTGTCGTATAAATGGAATGTAGATATGAAATAACAGCATCTGCACTTGTAAATTATGCAGATGGGTTTTTCTTCATCAATTCTATGTCAGCATCAATCATTTCTTGTACTAATTGCTGCAAAGAAAATAATTCATGTGAATAATTTAATATAAATAACTAAGCATGAACATTGTAATTTATACAATTATCAACTCCTGAACAATTTAAACTACTCAAATATTTTACCATTTATCATAATACAAATGTTAGAAAGTACTACAAAAGTAGAAAAATCAAATTTTTATATGAGCGTGTTTGGAAAAGTAAAGATACAATATTTAATATTCATTCAAAACATTTCTAATTGATAAAACGACAATTACAAATTACTTAATGGTGCATACTCTATATTTTGCCATAGTTGCTACTATTGCCTAAGCATTTGTTAAGTCTTAGTATAAGCTTTTGTGCCCCACAGTCATAGAGGTTTACCGTCTGTTGTCGAAACCATATGTAAAACTTCATTTTTGATCTCATCATTGTGGTGGAAATTTTGTCCGGTAAGATCTTTCAGATAAAGGAATAAGTAGAAATTGCTGGGAGCAAGGCAGATGGTCCGAAACTTCCCACTTGAAGAAACGTTTGATTAATGCTTTAGTCTGAATAGCTGTGTGAGGCTAAACATTGTCATGCAGCAAGCCACCACATCAGCATTCTTCTACTTTAGGTTTGAATTGCCCATCAAAGACGTTGCAAAGTTTGGCAATGTGCAGCAGCAATAATTTTGGAGCGAGGAGGCATGAAGTCAATCAGAAGAATGTTTTGTTGCTCCTAGAAAACAGAAGCTATTTTTGATGCTTTTGATGATATTTGAAGATAACAGGGTTTTTTTTGTTTTTTTTTTTGTGAAATTGGAGTTTTACATTCCTTGACTTGTGGAGACTTCATAGAGAGCTACTACACATTGCATTGATTGTTGCTTGCATTCGGGTGCGTAGTGACAAACCCATGTCTTGTCGCCAGTCACAATATGATCGAGAAACTCATAACCTGCTTCTACGTAGCATGTGAGGAAGATGAGTGCAAAGCCCATTTGTTTCTTTTTGTATTCTTCCATTAACATGTTAGGAATCCAGTGCACATACAATTTCCTATACCCTAAAGTCACAGTAGTGCGTAAAGAGTCGTCATGACACTTCCGGTATGATGCTAGGCAATTCTTTCAAATCTGTGCCATCTATTTGCACGAACTGCTTCCTCAGTTCTTTAAAGAAGTGCATCGACAATCACAGATGACCTACCTGTTCTGTGTTTGTCATGAAACAGTGGTTACTACCTCCAGAGAAATCACAACACCACTTTGTTACATTTGGTCAATTCAAAATGTTCTAAAATCCAGCGGGAGTGGTCTTCCCTAAACTTTCTTGTACACTTCCTTCAAAAGGTGCTGTTTCCCCTTCCCTGCATGGATAAAAAATTTGGAACCTACTGTAACCCAGAATACAATGACTATCAGAAGGTTTTTCATTGTAGATTATAGTGATGGTAAAATATTTAGGTCAAGAATCAAATTCAAAGAGATGCGTACTGATTAAAACACATCTATCACATACTTCCACTCTTGCCGGCTCAAGGACAAAGTAACATAATCCTTCCGTGTGCACAGAGAATGCTACCAGTACACATGCACATGGAGAATTGGAAAAAAAAAATTGAATATGCAATTTGAAAGCATTTTTTTTAATCAATTGAAACGAAATTTAGGCACAGATATATAATTAATGTTAGCAACTGTCATACCAATTTTTATTTCTCTAAGCCAAAGGGTTTAAAAGATATAATTTTCACAAGCATGCGATTATACAGTCCGATAGACCATCAACCCTTCAACGGATTTGGCCCAAACTTTGATACAGACTTACATTCATGATGATAAAACTGTGTACCAAATTTTATCCATCTAGCTATTCAAGTTTTTGAGTTATAGTGTTCACATGACCGCAGACAGACTTCCCATAGACGGATTTTGTCCAAAATTTGATAGAAACCTACAAATTATGTGTAAAGATTTCATACCAAAATTCATCCTCATAGCTAGCCATAATAGTTTTCGAGTTATCGTGTCCACAGACAGACATAATTCCAAAATTGTGTTTTTCGGATTCAGGGAGGTCTAAAATGTGGAGATTCGTCAAAACCTTGAGTTCAAATTTGTTGACGATTACAACACTTTCTCTTTGTATACTTCATATACGAGAAAGTACAAAGGAAACAATTTCTTTGTGAATATTTGCTGGGTGCTCAACTTTTGAATTAAGAAAATGTATGACACAGCGAACTTCACATTTGGTAGGATTTTGAATCACTACTCAAATCATTTATCACAGGAATGGTAAACAAGTGCAAAGCATTAACCAAAACCTTTTTTTTTTTTCCTCCTCTATGTGTTGTATCTTTACTTTTCAAAACGCCTTTGTAAGAATGAATGCTAAAAATGTTTCAACAGCATCAATTAACTTTAGCCTACTAAAATTCAGAAACTGCTGTAGAATGGTAGACAACAAACCATGAATTATTTAACTATTTATGACCAAAGCTCTTGTAAATTTTAATCAATGTCATTTTTAAAAATGCATGAAATTAAGGGTTTTTTTCACCCCTAATCAGAAAGTTTTTAATCTGTGTGCAAATACTACATTACTACAGTAATTAATGCTTCAAAACCATATACCTGCTTGCAAGTTGCACTGAAAAACATTAATGTTCTATTTTGAAGCAACACAAGGGCTATTTTGAGATGAACCTCGTAATTTTGAACCATAGTTCAAATGATGAGGACTACAATTGAACTGTCATCCCTTTCTCCCAACTGCCACACCACACCAGCAAGAGGATGTTTGATCCATGTCACACTGATAAGAGGCTGTTATAAATTTAATAAATCCTTTAACGACAGTAGGAAATATCAACTGATGCCATAGATATTTAATTGATGATGCAACTTTGCCATCAAATAAGGAAACATACAAAAAAAAACTTCAGTAGCGTTTCTGATTGTTAGATAGAAAAACAAGTCTATATATAGAGAAAATTCAACTAAGTACAGTGAATCTTTACCCCCCTGGTGAAAGGGGATATAACATATATAGTTGGTGACCATGCAAATGTCAATTAATCCCATCACACAAATCTTGGGCTTAAAATTATCAGTTGTGAAAAATTACAGTACAAAGTTCAAACTGATTTTTCTATAATTACCTTAATTTTATTTTGAAATGAAAGTAATAATTAAATTTAAACGTTTATTTTTCACATACCTCAAAACTTATTTTTGGTTTCCATCCAATCTTTTCTCTGGCTTTTGATGAATCACCCAGAAGAAAGTCCTAAATTTAGAAAACATAGTTACATAAGATCTTGTTTTAATTCCCAATTCAGTATTATGTTTCTTAGTAAAAAAACTGTAATAAAAAAAGGTTTTCCAATAGCTCTGGATTTTATTGAATTTCCTTTAATCTTAAAAATATTACCTAAGAGTATATGAAAAATTGATAAAGTTTTTAGCTGTGATATAACATTATAACACAAACAAAGCTATAACATTTTGAAAACTTTCAAAAAAGAAGGATTAATTTGTACGTATAATATTATTCACCAATAACACTTTAACTCAACCAAAAAGCACTTAAATATACAATTTTTAATTTTTTATAAAATATAAATGTACGGAAAGGCTACCTTCCAAATGATTCTTTATATAAAAAAGAAAGTTTTTCATTTATCAAGAATTCTGTACATACCACTTCTGTTGGACGAAAATATCGAGGATTCACTTTAACACGCACAACACCAGTTTCTTTCTCTCTTCCTACTTCATCTACACCTGATCCTTCCCACCTACAAAGAAAGTATGCATACATTTACAAACACCATTTTCAATGAATCTTCAAATATGCAAGAGAAATAAATAGAACTCTGCTCTGACTAAATTTACAAACACCATTTTCAATGAATCTTCAAATATGCAAGAGAAATAAATAGAACTCTGCTGTGACTAAATAAATAACAGAACCTATAAAGAATGATTGTGGTCTGAATATAGAGAGAATTCTAGATTTTTTAACTTTTAAATTTGGAACTTTTGGAATTGTGGCATGTAGATTTATCATCTTTCTCAAATTTTGTTTCAGAATAAGTATGTCATTCAAAGATAAATCATACTGCTGAATTATAATAGAATGTGAAATATTCTTGAACACTGATAGCGTAGATGCTGTGCAGATGACAAAATACTATTTATTTTCTGTAAAAAAAAAATACACAAGAAAACTACCTTGAAAGATCCTATTGAACAGCTGAAGAGTTTAACAAAATTCTTTTCATTTACTGAGTCAATACATTCTACATTTACTGAACCATTTTGTTACTAGCAGTTCCTCCTCTCTGACAACTGTTAATATGAACATTTCAGGTTCTAATGCTTGAAGGATAAAATGAAAAGTTATAGCCTACATCAAAAATATTTTGTTGACTATATAGAGCTTTCAACTGTTGGCAAAGAAAAATAAAAAGTTATCCCCCCTCATTGCCAAAAAAGCAAGCTAAACTAAGTAATTATTTATTAAAACATAGAACTGTAGGAGGATGAAGTTATCAAGTGAAACATCAGCTACTCTTGTATATTATTTCCATTGTCAACATCCCTTTTTCTCAACTAATGCCAAGACTACAATGGTAAATAAGGTATCATTGGACAGATTTTTCACCTATTTCAACAAAAGCATAATCACTTTGCATGAAAATTACACATTGTTTGTTTCCATAGATAAGTTACATGAAAAATTCTAATCCTGACCAATTTAATCTCACTCAGGTGACACTTGCTGTAAACTCAAGTGAAATATTTATTTGCTCATGATATTTCAGTAATATGCAAAGTATTATAATCATAGTAATGTGTGCCATTTGGATCACATCCATGCTGTTTAAAATCATAGCATGTGCTGTTATTTGTATTCAATGCTTGTTTACTACATAATTTTGCTTAAATATTTTTTTGTCTGGCTTTCTTAAAATTTCTATTCATTTATTTATTTGGGTATTTTTTAAATTTTTTTGGATGTCATAAAGTGGCTGATGCAGAAGAACATAGTGTTGTGCCTCTTTATTTTTAATAAAAATTCTAATAAAAGTTATAGCTTTAAGCATATTTTTACTTAGAATTTTCTTCACTTAGTTCATGACAACATATATTATTTCTCTTGCTTAATATCTGAAAACATGCCAAAGAAATTTTATTTTATCATTTAATGATCAAGAGTAGCAAATATAGTCATTATAAGCTTATTCCACACATGCTGAGGAAAAGAACTCTTGAAGGAATAAATGAGAGACTTTGCTCTAAGTGACTGGCAACAAAACAGATGCCTGGCCAAAGAAAACAGCAGCTTGCAATTCTGAGAAACTCTCAAAGAACATTCATCTCAGGATAATTAATCAACTACATCCAGCACAGGTAAGCAGCAGAGAACTCAACAGGATATGCAACCAGTACATCTTCACAACTGCAAAGGTTGAAAATAGACAGCAAAAAAAGAAAAGTAAGTGTTAGACATGCTGCTAATGACCTACTGTTATGCAAGGTTTTTACAAAAGGATTGTGTTGAAACAACACTCTGTAGACCAATGAACAGAAGTATCAGAGGCATCATCATCTCTTTCCTTGCACTTAATGACAACATGATTAAAAACTATTTAGACAAAATTCATTAATTTAATAGTGTGTTAGCTATGGCCTCTGTTCAAGAAAATTCAGTACATGTTCCAAGACATGGCCCGTTTTGTTTTAAAATTCATGGAAAATGTATCACATCATCGGTGGCTTCCATGCACCTAAAAGTCATAATAGATGTTATGCTGGATTATTTATTACAAGGGCTGATGAGGCTTTAAAATAATGACTTGGAAATGTAAATGCACCCTGTGTCCCAGAAATATTGGCCATGTTGCAGACGATGTTGTTACATACCAATCCTTAAGCACGAATATTCAAATTTGTCAAATATTACATGGTGAATGCTCCAGACATACAACTAAAGTTCATAAGAGAAACTGCTTCCGATCCAAGAAAGTACTAAAAAAAGGAGTTGGATTATGCTCACCGCATGTTGTATTTACTCATGGACTACTACCTATGTTTTTTCACAAGTCCTTAAATCTAACAATATTTTTTGCATCAGTTGCCAAAAATAACAAAAAAAATTCAAGGTGATGAACATCCAATATTGTACACAAAGAGGTTTTGTAAATTGTAAGTATGTTCACATCAATAAATTATCTTTGGTATTTTTTACTTTGTTGACTATTTTTTAATAATTTCTTTAAATATATCATTTATTTAATTTGTTTGCTTTAATGATGAAATTGTTTAAAATATGTGTGAAAACATATGTGTAAATTAATATTCTACATTATTTGAGAATATAGTAATTTTTAAGATTTTTTGAAACAGGTACATAACTACTCTGATCTATCATAATCTAGATTGAGTTAATAAATTTACTCGTATTTAACCAACCAAGCACACAATCAGATTTACCTTCATCCTTGTTGTTTAAGCAAATAACTCATGCTTATTACAATATTTTCTTAAAAATCTTCAAATAAAATATTCTTTAGAATGCTACAATTCGATTATATATAGAAAATATGGTTTGTTCACATTAGAAGCTCATTTTTCAAAGGCATCATACCAAAATAATTAAGACACTCAAAGGGTTAAAAAACGTATATATCTTTCTATGGTTAATTAAATAAAGATACTGCATCTTGTAAAATACTTACACTATTTCTTTCCCAATGTGCTTAAATGCATGTTCCACAAATTCCCTAACACTGTGTGATTCTCCCGTGGCAATAACAAAATCTTCTGGGGTCTCATTTTGCATCATCATCCACATAGCCTGGAACAAAAAGTATCTAATTTAAACTAGAATAATGAAAACACAAGAAATAAATTAGAAAAATATTAATAATAAAAGAACAAAAATATTCTCCCATTAAAAGTTAAAGCTTTGCTGTAAAAAAACTTAAACAATAAATACTCACTTCGACGTAATCTTTCGCATGTCCCCAATCTCTTTTAGAGTCCAGATTTCCCAACTCAAAGCAGTCTTGCTGATTTAAGAATATTTTTGCAACACTCCTGGTGATTTTTCTGGTTACAAAATTTTCTCCTAAACAGATATATGCATAACAAATCAACTGCTGCTAATTTGAATTCTATGATTCATAATAAATTTAATTTCAACTTTTTAGCAAAACCATCATAACCCCAGGTCTCCTTCACAGGTTCAACTTTCATCCCGGTCCTTTGGGCATAGTTTGTAATGAAATCAATGATATTTCTCACATCCTACTAAAGTGCCAAAAATATGCATCTTTCAGAGTTATATTCTGGAGCAAATTGAACATCGTTGAACCAAACATTACTTATGATGTCCTTTTGTCTCATGCTTTTACCAACAAGAAACATCTGCTCATCTTCATTCAAGCTCTCAAGTACTCTGATATTTTTTTAGCTGCATCCCCTGAACATTTGTTGCTCTACATTTTTTTTTTTTTTTTTTTTTGGCCCCCCCGGTAAATTTTTTTTTTTAATTTTTTTTTTTTTTTTTTTTTTGCCGTCCAAGTCCATCAAATTCAGATTTCTTTTGTATGGAAAGATTGATACAATGCTTTTTATGGAATGTTCTAATCATTATTATGGAATTGTCTTTTTGGAACAAACTGTACTGTGTCTAACTTGGAATTAGGGGATAACAGCCTTTGTTGCTTCAAATCCCTTAATTTAAGATTCGACTTCATCTCAACAACCAGATATTGGGTTCTATTTCCCATGAGAATAGATACATTCCACGTTTTTTACATTTATTATTCTTAACTTTTTTATATATATTATCACAAATTTATTTCCTTTTCCACATGCAGATTGAACTACCAAGCTTAGATAGAGGAGAAAATGTGCCTTAAAAAAATTCATTTTTTTACCAGAATAACGGATGAACTTTTTTATGCATTTAACTTTTAAACTTTAATCATTAAATGTACACTAACTTTAATAGTTAAACTAACTTAAATTATCCATGGACTGTAAACTTTGAGATGAACACACAATAACAGGTTGTTAGTGAGTATATACATATGAGTATGCATGTGATTAAAACAAAATGAAGTAAGATGAAAAATTTTGAATGAATGTTTTAATGCTTTATATTTTAATCTATAAATAAATTAATTAAAATATAATTAATAGATTAAAATATAAAGCATTTTCAACTATGAAGAGTGCCAGCAAGCAAATGGTACTTTCTTCAAAAGATAGTTTTGATGTACTTTTCATAAATATTCTTTCTTAAGAGTATTTATGAATGTTAGGAGTTTAGGTTAGGTTAGGGTTAGTTATATAACATCCCATTTTGAAGCTATACAAGGGTTATTTTGGTACAGACCTCATAATTTTTAACCATGCTAAGATAATGAGGAAGACACCTCAGGCAGCATCCTGCTCTCCAAACTTCCACACCACACCATAGGAAGGACATTAGACCCACAAGGGATTCAATGTGCACCAGACCTGTACACACTGTGGTTCTTAAGTGGAATCATGTCTCAAACCTGTGATCCTCCAGTCACAAAGCCCAGACTCTGCCACAAGGCCACTATGGCCCTTATACAGTTGGCAAAAAAGCTTTAAGTAAATTTCTGTTAATCATATAATGAAATTCTGAATTTTAAAATAATTTTTAATTTTATGCAAATAATTTTTAATTTTATACTTTTTTTTTTATAAAATTAACTCCATAAAAAATATTTACATTTTTATGAGACACAATGAATTAGGCTTATTTTAAGTTCTACATATATGTGTTTGAAATAATTTTTTTTCAGTATTTATCCAACTTTAATGGAAAACTGTGGAAATTTCAAAATTTTATTGCATTTCAAAATGATAAGTTAACAAGTTGGTGAAGCTGCCTCACAGAAGGAAATGCTGTACTATTTATCAGTAGCTGAAAATTAAACTAGCAAATAATTAGACATAATACCGTCTTAATCTGTTATTATGAGCCAACACACAATTTGAAACTCATTTGTCCAAGCTAATATAGACCAAAAAGAGTTTGAATATAAAATGTTGTGGATAACATGGAAACATTTTATGAAATACATTTTATATGCATTAATAAATAAATACGAAACTCTTTAAGATAGAGCATATCATAATGTAAAATTCATAAAATATCACAATATAAAAAATATTTTTATTAAACTCCAATAATAAATTTGATGTAAAAATATGTGTGAAAGAAAATATTTACAAAGTTTTGTAAAAGTATCTCATTACTTTTCAGTAAAGCAAAACATTTGCCTGATTTGTTTTTTGAAACAGTAAGGTAATATTTATAGCAAATTTTTTTTTTTTCAAAAAAAAAGTAATATTTTTCTTGATCATTCATGGAAATAATAGTGAAAATAAAAGAATAGATAGCAAATGTTAAAAAATATCAAACCTCTTCTAGGACTTTCATGGTTGAACAAGATTCCATTTACTGCGAACATGTCATAAGCCTCCCTGTAATTTACAACAATCCAATAAGCATATAGTTTGGCAACCCCTAGAAAAAAAATATGGTTAGGTAACAAACAAACACGCATTTACTATTTTTAAACCTTTCAAACCTACACAAACCGATAACTCACCAAATACATGCAACATTTTCATTTTTTTAAATATATATCTGTTCATAAAATCAGAGAAAGAAAAATAGAATTTCTATATTTCATAGAGGAGTTGAATTGTCATTCATAAAAAAATATAATAATTGCAAAATGTGAGAGACTAATTAAAATTTTTTATTCTCTAATTATCTTTTACATAACAGCAACTGGACAGGCCAAAATATTTGTGCAATTCAGAAAATATTTTAAAATTCCAAATATTTTTTTTTTTTTTTCAGTTTTACATAAAATTATATTTTTACAATTACTAGAGAAAATATATTATATTTTGTGATGCTAATTATTTAGCATCACAAAAGGAACAAGTTAAACAAAGAACTGACAATGAACATTAATTTTCCAATTTCAGATTAAAGTATACACTTTCAAATCTAAACTGAAGATCAGTATACAGAATAACATAAAATAGTTTTAAAAAGATAATTATTATTTTATTTTGTTTTAGTAAAAAATTTAATTCATTTTAATTTATTTCAATTTGTTTACAAAAAAAAAACACATTATGGATAATAAAATGTTAAAATAAATAATAAATTGGAAGAAAATTCATTTGAAATTGCTTCCAAAAAATACATTTTGGACAAATAGATTAGTACAAGTTTTAATTTGTATATAATCTGCAACATTAATACTAAAGTATATTATAGTAAATTTCATGACAATCATATTATATAAAGTTTATTAACACTGTAATAAAATAAATTATATCACCTTAGCAAAAAAATAATAAAATAAAGGTTAACATGGATATCAGCATTCTAAATTACAAATGTCTTACATAATTCAGTTTACAACAAAAAATTTTTTACCATAAGGTGATCTAGGATAAAATGGAGTGGTTTCTTTTTGAGGAACTTCCTGCACTTTGCCAAACATCTCACTTGTAGAGGCTTGATAGAACTTTACAGATTTTTCTATCTTGCATGTACGAAGAGCGTCAAGCATTCTCAAAGTACCCAATGCATCAACATTGGCTGTATATTCACTCAAATCAAAAGAAATCTACAGAGAAATTTTTTTTTTAATGTCAAGCCATTTCTATTTTGAAAAAATTTTACATTCCATACTTTGAAATTCATTTCTGATAATAACACAATTAATCACTGTTTTTAATCAATATATTAGCTAGCACATATTTTATTTCAAAACAGATTATAAAAATTTCAGAAATGCTAACATTTTTTTATAATAAACCTAAATTATCACCAGTAATATTATATGGAGAATTATTTAATAACATTACACAAAAATAAATAACAAAAAATCATGGAATAAGACATAAAACTTCAGATTACTTTCATGTATTTTAATTTATTCTTTGTGATTAATGCAATTTAAAAATTTGATGCTTCTTTATAAATATCTGAACAGGAGTTTAATTTATTCTAAATATTAGATATTTCATTTTCGACACAATTATTCAAGAGTACTTAGAATTTTTAGACTTAAAATTTCCATACAGAAAAAAAAAATGCCAAGACTGATAAAATATTTTAGGGGCAAGTATTAAAATAAAATGCTTACCTTTACATGACTCTGAGCTCCTAAATTGTAAATTTCAGTTGGTTGCACTTGAGTTATTAATTTTACCAGAGAGGAACTATCAGTTAAGTCACCATAATGAAGATGCATTGCTATAAAAAAAATAGATAATTAATCCTTAACATAGGTTGTTGACAGTTAACTTTACTTTGATCATTTCTTTAAAATATTTCTTAAATATCACCAAAAATATTTTTGAGAATTCAAGTTATTAAGAGTCAAGTTAATTCTGCAGCTAACAGAAAGGAGAATTATATTCTACAGTGGCTGCCACTTTTAGAGTTCACTTTGGGTCAAAGCTAGTATGATCACTACATCTAATGACCAGTGCATCCAAAATACCTCAAAAAGATACAAATTTGTAGGTATAAAAGGATAAAAGAAAAAAACAGACCACATAACATTGTTGCCATGTAATCATTTGTTTTAATTAGAAAAAGAAAATCGATATAATGTAAAGAATTGGAAAATTTCATACATATTTAATTTTTTAACCTTTCTTAAAGAGGTAATAAAGAGTAACCCAATTTTTACTTTCTCATATACGAAGTATACAAAGAGAAAGTATTGTAATCTTCAAAAAATTCAAACTCCGGATTTTGATGAATCTCCACATTTCAGACCTCCTTTAGTCCGAAAAACACAATTTTGGAATCATGTCTGTCTGTCTGTGAACATGATAACTCGAAAACTATTAGAGCTACAGGGATGAAATTTGGTATGTGGTCTTTAAACATAATTTGAAGGTTTCTATCAAATTTTGGACAAAATCCGTCAACGGGAAGTCTGTCTATCTGTATGTCAGCGGTCATGTGAACACTATAACTCAAAAACTTGAATAGCTAGATGGATAAAATTTGGTACGCAGTTTTATCGTCATGAATGTAGGTCCGTATAAAATTTTGGATCAAATCCGTCAAAAAGAGGTGTTCAAATTGCATATTCAATTTCTTTTAATCCGATTCTCATGCGCATGCATATCTGTTATTGTTGTAAATTTTATTTACAACAATAAATAATGTTTTCAAACATGAATCGTAACAATTTTTTCATTGTTGTAAATAAAATTCAAACCGATCTCATTATTTCAGCAATTGTTACGGTTGTGGTAATATAAATTGTTTTCTTGGAATTCAATTCCAAAGCAAAATTTTAGCTTTAGTATTCATTGCATTGCTTATTTTATCGCACCTGCTTCAAAGTAATAATTTTTTTAAACGTGGCAACAGATATTTATTTGATTTCAGGTTTGTTTGTTTCATTTTCTCGTATACGAAGTCTACATAGAGAAAGTATTGTAATCGTCAAAAAAATTTGAACTCGAGATTTTGACGAATCTCCACGTTTTAGACCTACCCGAGTCCGAAAAACACAATTTTGGAATTATGTCTGTTTGTGAACACGATAACTATTAGAGCTACGGGGATGAAATTTGGTATGTGATCTTTGCACATAATTTGTAGATTTCTATCAAATTTTGGACAAAATCTGTTAATCGGAAGTCTGCCTGTACGCGGTCATGCGAACCCTATAAGTAAAAAACTTGATTAGCTAGATGGATAAAATTTGGTACACAGTTTTATCATCATTAATGTAGGTCTGTATAAAATTTTGAGCCAAATCCGACAAAGGGTTGACTGTCTGTAGGTCTGTATAATCGCACACTTGTTTTACTTGCGTACTGGAAGCAATCTCTGCACGTGCGCAAGCTATTCAGCGAAAGCGAACGAGGTCATTTTCTCCTGTTTTTGCTCGTGCATGCCTCGCATTAGAGGAGATTGCTAGAGGTGATAGAAAATAAATATTGCTAAGTTTTAATACATATGCATCTCCTTGAATATGATTCTTCACCTAAATATTTTACAATCACTATAATCTACAATGAAAAACCTTCCGATAGTCATTGCATTGTGGGTTACAGTAGGTTCGAATTTTTTATCCACACAGGGGGAGGTGAAATGACTAATTTTTGAGAAGTATACGAGAAAGTTTAGGAGAGGCCACTCCCACTGGTTTTATATATAGTTTTCAAGCATTTCTTGGATAAACCATTCATATGAATAATGTTCATCAGAGGATTCAGCATGGTATTGGTCCGATCTTTTTACTTTCTCGTATACGAAGTACGCAAAGAGAAAGTATTGTAATCATCAAAAAATTCAAACTCGAGATTTTGACTAATCTCCACATTTTAGACCTCCCCAGGTCCGAAATACACAATTATGCCTGTCTGTGAACAGGATAACTCGAAAACTATTAGAGCTATGGGGATGAAATTTGGTATGTGATATTGCCACATAATTGGTAGGTTTCTATCAAATTTTGGACAAAATCCGTCGACGGGAAGTCCATCTGTCCGCGTTCATGTGAAAACTAAAATTCAAAAACTTGAATAGCTAAATGGATAAAATTTGGTACACAATTTTATCATCAGGAATGTAGGTCCATATCAAATTTTGGGTCAAATCCATCAAAGGGTTGACTGTCTGTCGGTCTGTATAATCGCATACTTCTGAACATTATAACTTGTAAACCCTACGACTTTGATAAATAAAAATTGGTATAAGGCTTGCTATCATTAATTGTAGATCCGTGCCCAATTTTCATTTCAGTTGGTCGAGAAAAAGGTGTTGAAATCGCGTATTTGTCTTTTCTTATTACACAATGACACAAGGCCATTATTACATAATTGCGCGATTTACTTGCACTAATCCTTTCCGCTTCTACCCACGCTTTTCACCTCCAAGCTTCTGATTCCCAAACTTTCCCCCCCCCCACTGTGTTTCCACCGCTTAACTTACCAGCCCGAGAATACTCGTGCATTGAATTATCGCAATTTTGGTCTTAAAACTAAAATTTAATCATTAATTATCTTTATAATTTTACACAAAATTTACCTAGAATCCATAAACATCTCAAGTATTATATGCCTTCTGAGATGAATAAAAACGACAACTGCTTTCCAAAACAGAAGGGAGCATCTTATTAGATAGCAAAGAAAATTATTAAGTTAAGTGGTTAAGGACACTTGTTCGTTTTAATGCCTTTCAGCTTATTTTTTCTCCACATGTATTAGGAGTATAGGAGAAAGTTTAGGGGAGATCACTCTTGCTGGTTTAAAGTACAAAGAGTTTGCAGAGGGCAGTTCTTGGACTGATGGCAGTTTCTCTTCTGGTCTGTCTTCATGATCTGTGGAGTCAGCTCTTCCATTCATCCATACAAGGCAAATTGTTTCGTCTGTAGTTTTTTGTTTTTGTTTTGTTTTTTTAGGTGTCACCAAATCTGCATCAACATTGATTCAGATCTCAATCCTCTTCAGGAAGGGTGACTGACTTTTCAACGGATTCTCCCATTCAAATATCAAAACCTATCACTACAAGGGAATAGTATAGTTCACTAGAACCGACAGATTTTCTATGTATTTAGATACAGGAGATCCATTTTACAATATTTGCATCAGTATAACCAACTAATTGTTACAACCATCATCACTACAAGCAACGACTACTGTCTTTTCAATTTTCATGTTACTAATAATTAGTTTAAAGAAGGAATTATAGGCAAATATTTTGAAATGAATCAAAAATTTTAATATTCATAGTAGAAGTTCTCTAGTAAAGTAATTCTGCACATCTGGATAATTTATTATTGTTAAAAAAATAGATACTGAAGAAAAGTATATATTTTGGATATCTTATTTCATTCCTTTTTATATCTTATTTCTTCACTTTTACAAAAATCAAACATATCTAGTATTTAATTCCTGAAACTTATCCTAAACACATTCTTAAGAATAATAGAAAGAAGAAATCATGTTATGAAAAATTTTGCTGAATAATTAAATTGAAAGAGTTTAAATTACAAGAGAAAAATATAAAAACAATAACTCCCTAATTAGCATAGAATATTAAACAACACTTTTGAATTACTGAATGGCATACTTATTTTTGTAAGATATTTTCTATTTTTTGGAACAAGCAATATTTTTATAAATCAATTTACATACATCCTTCTCGATGAGTCACAGGATTTTTGTACAAATGTTGTATTCTCCCAGTGTTGAAAGAACTAGATCTGCGAATAATCCCATGAACCTCATATCCATGATCTAGCAAAAATTCTGCTAAATATGAACCATCCTATAAAATT
Organism: Araneus ventricosus; assembly: GCA_013235015.1. Classification (NCBI taxonomy): domain Eukaryota; kingdom Metazoa; phylum Arthropoda; class Arachnida; order Araneae; family Araneidae; genus Araneus; species Araneus ventricosus. The sequence goes on from BGPR01006539.1 coordinate 48,422, forward strand.
AGAAAATAAATACAGTTACTGTACATGCCACAGAATACTAAAATTATTTTACATGAAACTAATAATTCAAACCCCACTTAAATTGGAATTTTTTTAAAATCTCATAACAAAAATTTCTGCATTTATACATACATGGAATGAAAAACAATGTAAATTTTTTTGCCTTCAACATTGTATTTTAATTTGTTTAAGAATTAATTGTAAAAATATATGAAAAATAACTTGCATCCTGTAAAGATTTAAAAACTATTATACTGGATTAGAATAAAGGCACTCTTCTAGAGAGATATCATATCCTTTCATTTAATATATGACACGCCCACAACTGCATTTAAGTAATCAAACAAGCAATATTGTTTTATTTTAATACTCCTTTTTTATAATCTAGGATTAATTGACAGAAAAATTAAAGGAATTTTGAAAGTTTAATAAAATGAATGTGGAAACAGATCGAAATTCAAAAGTCAGAGTATAGATAAACTCAAATGTTAATAAACAAACTCAATAAAATATTCAAATTAAATAGTTATAAAGATATGGAACATTTTCACCGAAAAAATGTCAACAGTACACAGCTGATTTACTTTAAATTTACTACCTTATCAGCAGTAGCAATCTGAGAGGAAAGATGTAAAGAAAAACTAAAAAGATCATATAGGTAATACTAACTTGACCAGTAATTCCAGTAATAAGAGCTACTTTACGTTGTTTGTCATTCGTTTGATTAGATGTTCCTTCATTCATTGTTAAAAGTATTAAATTAGAAATTTTCAAAGGCGTTAATTAAAATGTCAGATAACAATATTCGTACCACAAGAGAACTATAAACTAGCAGACCGCACCGGTTGTTTGTTGTCGTCGGCAATTCTCTGTGGTGACAGTTACGCACACAAAAAAAAATCGAAGACAGAAAACAGCCCATTATTATTTTTTATTGAAACCATAAACTTTACAATTTGATGCTATGGACGAGTTTTCTGTTTTGTTAATTTACATTAAAATGCCTTACCTATTTAATTCCGGTATAATGCTAATTCAATCGTATTTTCAAAGCGGAAATCCAAAAGTAATGCAAATAAAGTCAAGGGTCTTGATCTAAGTAAACAAAACAGAAAACTCGTTCATATGTGTGGTCTTCTAACAAATTATTTCATTTAACTCATTGAGAAAGCTATCTTAATTAGTTTAGATCCTTCTCTCTCAGTTCGTTGCAAGCTTCTACAAATAGAAAATATGCTATGGACATGTTTTCTGTCTTGTTTATTTAGGATAATTTAGTACTTTCCGTCAACCGTCAATGGGAACGTCACCTCCGAGACACTCTGTTTGAAGATTTTAATTAATGTTTAAATTAGATTTTTTAATATAATGGCTTAAGGAGGCTTTGAAAATACCCAATTTGATGTTCGTATTGCTGTCGCTCATGTTTACCTAAACTAAGAACCTAATTTAATGGAAAGGCTGCCATAAATGTTCATTATCTTTCTTTTTGAGGACTTGGCTTCTTTGGCGGTTAACTTTTTAACCATACAATTTAGATAATAACTGGCGGTTACATTTCTATACAGTATCCTAATTGATAAATCGGAAGGTTTATGGGAGGAAGTGGATCTAGCTAGATCCACTTCCTATCCTAGGTACGGAAGTTCTGTGAACCCAAAATAAGCAAAGTATAAAACTCGTCTATATAGCATTAAAATAGGGCAAGATCACATCAAAATTCTGAATTTGAGATTATTAGCAATACAAAACCCTAGATTCCATCAGAGTCGGAATGTCAAAGTATTGAAAAAAAAACGTGTCTAAAAAATAGAATTTGGTTCCTTAAAATAAGTTCACAGAAAAAAAAGTGTTGAAAATATTATACACATTTAAGGAAAAAAATATTTTTAGTATTAAAAAAGATTGTTCAAATGAACGGCCGCTCTACGATTAATATGACGTCATAGGCACGATACTCTTTACTGCACGTCACTTAACATTCAACTGTATGTTGTCTTGCTGTATTTGCGACATCACAATTTTTATCCTCTTGCGCAGGAGTGGCGCCAGTGGGGGATCCAAGGCCCAGAGGCGGCGCCAGCGGGGGACAATAGCTCCCCCGTCGGTGACCTCTTGCCCCCCGTCGGCGAGTAATTAAGACTTTCGTCGGCAAAAGTCTTTGCGATTTTGGGAGGTGTTGAGAGCAGGATATCAAGGAATCTAATAATTTTAATCCCATCTTGTTATTATATAATAAACGATCCAGATAAGCGATTTGTGTCCGAATTTGAGGACTGATTAACATCTAAGTCAGCAGAATGATCGACATCCTTTTAAATTGTCGTCCATTCGGCCAGTAGTTCGTATCACATTTGACAGAATAACCGACAAGGCGACAAGTCAAACAGATGTCGCATTTTGCCGACTGTTTTCAGTCGGTCGACTAAGAGATCAACAAGACGGATAAAAATTTCTATGATTTGTTTTTCTATCGACAGTTTCGATCACTTTTCGACGGAATTGTTAGGTAAAACTAAAGTATATGTATTGCACAAGAGTGTGGCTATAAATAGTGGTCATTCCTCTCAACTGCCATTTTTATTCGGCGTGGAATTTTTCGGCCCATAGACATAATCTTAAAATAAAATCTATTAACGATCACTCAAACCCCTCCGAGCAGTCGGGTTTGTCACGCGTTCAACTTCAATGATATATGCCTTTCCTTTTGTCTCTCCGACCGTATACATTTTATAAAGAAAAAAATGGAGTAAAGAAAGAAAAAAAATATTCATACACTCAAAATCAACACCGAAAACCACATAGAAATTAATCATTCCTTTCCCAATCTGAAGAGAAAAATGAATTTCGGTCTCTACCGAGTTTGGGCATTAAAGAGTTCATCTGTGCCTTTCAGGTGCTGATTCGAACTCTGCCAAAAAATTTGTTAATATGGTCGCGGCCATCAGTCAATGAAACTTGCAGTTCAACGACTTTAGGAAAAATAGACGATATTATTCCTTTCCTCAACAACTACCGACGAAACAATTATAGATATATTTTTACAATTATAAAAATTGAAATGTGAAAGGCTCCGAAAGAGCTGAAAGACCCAAATTTTAAGAAAAGAAAGAAAGAAATATATATATAGAGAAATTTTCGGATAAAGTACTTTTTTCTTTGGATAATTTTTAAAATTAGATTTATCAGAAATGGCGAGTTAGGTCTCATTTAAATATTTTATACTCCCACTCCCAAACATAATAACCTTTTAGAGCAATCAATTTTCCTCGGAACGGTGGGTGACCACTGCAGAGAAATTTCGGTGTATTACACACTAGCCCCCCTCTTCGACTAGCTAAAAAAATAGCTTTTAAATTTTCAAATGGTGGCTGGTACTGATCAAAAATACTATTCTAAAATTGTTATTATGTTAGCTATGCTTGCAAAGTGAGATTGATAAAATCCGTCCAGTTGTTGAGACTGGGAACACAACCAAGATTTCGCCTCCCAGATAATAGTGTTTTTGCTATTTTTCTCGAAAATGACGAATTGAGATGGAGAGGTGGCCATTGACGATGCATCTAGGGTCGTGAGTTTTCATATAAATTTAAAAATTGAAGAAATCGATCCAGTGGTTGCGGGGACTCTTTCAAGAGTTTTTCCCGTTGAGAATGTGCAGTGAAGTAGTGTTCTTAGGATATCTCTCGAAAATGGAGGGTGATGAGGAATAGACATTTCTAGGTGTCATAAGCTTTGATATGAAACAAATATTGTCAAAATCGGTCCATTGGTTAGGGCTGAGGATTGGTCCTTTGGTTTTTCAAATTATTTTAAATATATAGACTAGCCGCATTCGGCGGCCGACTGTTCGAAACTTGGTAAAGTAAAGTGGTGAATTGGCGGTTGTAGAGGCTGAGGGACTCTGCCAAAGTTTTATTTTGCAATATATTTCGAAAATTCTCATTCCTCTTGTAAAATCTGCATTTGATTTCAACATTAAAATAACGCAGCATATTTTATGACTAGCGGCTTGATAGCTGGATTAAAACATGCCAAAAAGAATGAAAAGGTTGCCACCATAATCATTCAGGTTAATGGATATATTTCTTAACATTCGTTATATCTCAGAAAGCTTGGTTTACAGATTCCACAAAAATTTTCCTGAAATAAAATATGAAAGCAAAATGTATTAGGATATTACCTCATCTTTCAACAATGAAAGAGAAACACACAATTAAATATTTTTAAACAATGAAAACGGCTTAATTGCGTTGCAACAATGAAAAGAATTGTTGTAAAATATAACAAAAACATTTTTAAAAATTTATTAAAATTAGAGGAAAACTTGTACTGCAACTTAGTAGAAATCATTGAAAAGGTAATTTTTTGAACTTTCAGATGGCGTAAAAATGATTTTCGTGCTGTAATATTTTCGGAGGTTATTAATGGCAAAATTTCGCTTAATTTTTAATTAATTAAAATTCTAAAAAAAAAATTCAAAAAAGGGCTTCGAAGTACACATTCTCACCCTCCAAAGTAAGTTTGTGCCGCATTTCGTTGCTTTAGGTCCAGCGCTTTGCCCTGCAGAGAACCAATACACACACAATCTCCTTTATTATTATTAGAGATATGAATTTATAGGTTTAAAATGTTTTAATAATTATTTTCACTTGTTCCGGGTAATGTTTTATTCTGTTATGAGATTTAAATAATAGCCTGCAATTTTTTTCCAATATCAGTGCGGTACATTTTATTTCCTAAGAGATTTATGTTCATAATTCTTCATTTTCTATTATTGCTTGTCGTTCAGTCAGACAATTTTTACTGTACTGACATTATACAAATAGCTAAACATTCCAGATAATTAATCATTATAATCAAATTCGCTAGTTAATACTCAATTACCTTTTATTAAATATAAAATTAATTATTAGCTGTTATTTTGATGTTACCTAAATTGGAAAAACATTTCTTCCCCCCCCCCGTCGCAAAAATTTCTGGCGGCGCCTCTGCCAAGGCCCCCCGCTGTAGAAAATTTTTTTTGCCCCCGTTAACGCAACGGGCTATTCAGTTAGTAGATAAAGATCTGGCAAAAATTTGAGACGGTCATGCTCCTCCCCACATCGACGAATTCTAACGTCACTCCTGCTCTTTCAAGAGGTACAATGGATTCAAAAATTCAAATTGCGCAGCACACTTGATGCGAGAATGATTCGATTCTATTCTACAAATAAACCGATTACATAATTTTTTTTCAACCCTGGCTGTCATTGGTAATTTGACAAAAGTAAAGGCACCTGGGATATTGCCCAATTTATTTCGCGTTCTCATCATGTTTGGCTTTAAAAAATAACATGCACCCACTAATGTTTCGTTCCTACACGGCATTTATATCTTCCTTTCTCAGCCACTGATGCTGTTTATCATGCATTATTTTATTGCCATAAAATGGAGTAACCGCTAGAAATGCAAGTCTTCGACTCTGAAATTTCAACACCTCTGAAAATAACAGTTATGTTACGCCTTAAAATTCGATATATCGGGTGAATAGAAAAAATTTCCAAATGTAAAAGTCAGAGTCTTTTAAAAACCAAATTCAAAATAGTATAATTGTTAGGAAACTTAACATTGAAATATCAGGTTCCGAATTTTTCAAACCCAGACCAGAAATGATGGTTCTCACTACTTCAAATCATTAAACGTTTGCAGCAGTATCGATTCACCTTGACATTTATGTAAATTGGGTATTGCTATAAATACGAGTGATAAAGCTCAGAAGATGCTTCTACTTCCCCTTCCTTTCGCTTCACACTATGCATCCATTATTAGGTACATTTTCTAAGCAAAAATCTAAATTCATTAGGATTAGGAGTAATTGCTTTTAAATGCTTAACAAATGATTATTAAAATGTTAAATGATTCTTAGTTTAACTTTAGTCGAGTTGACTATAATGTTTTTATTAAATTATTTATGTTTTATATCACTGCCTGATTATTGAATTGGTTACAAATCACAATTTTAAAGCTAAACTCATGATATCATGAATCAATGCAACTAATAATTTTTAGGCTCTTGATTATTCTATACATAATGCGATGTGATGAAGTTTCTAGTCACCCCACAAAGAAAATGCAAATAAAAATCATTCTATTTGTATTAACCTCATAATTATAAACCGTGATTAGACGATGACACCCGAGCCAGCACTATTTCATGCCTACCACAGTGGATCATTTGTGGAACTAAGACTCTGCAACAAAGTTTATTTTTAGAATTACAGGAGTGTTAAGAATGTGCCCTAGGGTCAGAAAAAGTTTCATTTATTCAAATCAACATTTTACTCATAGGGTAAAGTTGTGTATTTTAAATAGTTATTTTCACAATTGTGCTATGGAATTCAATTATATAAAGGACAAGACACCATAAAACTAATAATGCATTTTATGTCAAATAATTTTAAGGCACAGTTTAATCATGTTCACAGTTTCCACATAAATATACAATTTATACATTTCTTTTAACATAAAAACATGTCATAAAGCAATGATACTAGGTAGAAAGTTCAGATTATGAGTAACTTAAAACATGATATAAAAATCCAGTGCTTCAAAACGCTTATGACTACACAAACCAGGTACGGGACAGTGCTGCAAGTTACCGTATGATGCAAAAAGAATAAAAAAATGCAATTTAAGCAGAAATTTGAACAGTTCCCTGGAACACACCCAATCCTGGTTAACCAACCTAACATATTATGAGATTGCTGCTGAGTGAAAAAATATGCACGTACAAATGAGTATGTGAAAACATTTACAAATGCATATGAAACTAGTAATCATTTAATTTGTTACTTTCTCAATGAATTCATTACACTGCTAAAATGATTTAGTACCCCATGGATACTTGAAGGAAATTGTTAATTTACATACCACATTGCTAGAAATTGAATGAAATGCTCTATTTAAAAAATACACAATAACATTCTCTAAAAACCAACAACTTAACATGGAAAAGGATAATGATCGGCAAACAATTTCACACATATTTAAGAAAAATCAATAAAGGAAAAACTCAAGTCAAAACATTTATTTTCTAGCTTGAGAACAGGCACAGATGCAAAACCAGCATTGTGGCAGATGCTGCAGAAATGGACACAGAACTATTGCAAGTAGGGATGGTACGATGGAAGTAATTTATTTTACTTCTCTGTAAACAAGCTTATGTTTAATGCTTACTCCTAAATTCCATCCATGAAAATGTGATAAGGCCAGTTTCCAAAGCAGCAAACTAGTATAGATTTTGTTTCTATGCTTGTTCTGACAGGTAGGATGTCAGTGGGGAAAAAACAAGACAAACAAAAATGAATGCATAAAATTCAAACCTAAAGCATGTCACATAAGACCAGTTATAAAAAAAATAGACAGTACATACTAAAGTTATAGTTAATGCTAGAGTTCAGACAAAACAACAAAAAAAACACTGGCACACACAACCATGAAATACAACTACTATTCATAAATCAATGCATCTTTTTCTGGCACAAAAACTTCATTATCACTTTTGATTTCAAGTTAAATAGATCTGCAAAATCAGAATTTTCCTTAAACCGATACAAGTACATGTTGTTAAAAAAACCCCTGGACATTAAGATAGTTGTGTAGACTTTGGGTATTTCTAAGGCAAAAAAACATCAGAAATATGAAAAATTTCCTTCATATATAATATAGTTAACATCTTAATATTATTCTATGCATACAAAGAAGGAACATCTAAAAGCTCTACTAAGTTTTAAAACATACTATTTCTTATAATTAAGTAACCAAATAGTAAAATTGCTCAAGTTCAAAAGGCTCATCTCTAGAAGCAAAACATACAGTAAAAGCTTAACTAACCGGCATGCTTGGGAAACACCGATTTCCAGATACCTGAAAAGTCTGAATAGTTGAGTGTGACGGGAACTACAGTATGACAGGGGGGTAGATTGTAGCCTTTTTTTTTTTGAAGATTTTTTCGGCCAAATAATTTGTTTTTGTCATTTTGAAATGTGCATTAAATATAATTGTTAAAAATTCTTCTGTATCTTCTATAACACTGTATTTCAAAACATATTATGAAGATTTTAATTTAACATTGATAAAAAAAAAAAATTACCGTAAAAATATAGATTATGAAAATATAAACATATAAAAATAGCCGACGAAACTGAAAAGACATTCTACTCAGCAAGCATAATAAAACTCTTTTAAGTGATCATAAACAAATCCCAGATTGAATAATAATTATCTTTTAAGAAATCGCAAGGGTTATTGTGGCCTCCAATTCTCCCGCACGTGATATTATGTAATCGGAATCAACATCTGCCATATTCTTACAGTAAATAAATAAAGGAAAATAAAAAGACTTACCAATCTGGAGTAACCCGCCCGTTTGTTTTCCGTTTTCGTCCCTTTAACTTTTTTTTTTGGTTGTTGGTTTTGTTTTTCGGCGAAAGGCGAGGTGAGGACCTTTAATTTATTTATTTTTATTCTCACTTTTGCTTTTGAACCCCCCTAAAATAAGTCTGTATATTGCTTTTTTTTCTTCTTCAGCATTTCAGAAATAAATTGTCCGTGTGAATGGAATGGCACCGGTGCTAAATTTTGGTGCGCGGATGTAAAATTTTTAGAAAAACTCATTTTCTAATTTTTCCGGTTAGTTGAGCTTTCCGGAAACTTGAATGCCGGTTAATCGAGAAGTTACTGTATTACTTTTTTACTCTGAAGAGATTTAGTGTTAAGGACGGTCAATACCCAGAATTTTAATGAATAATGCCACTTTGCTGAAGAATGCTACTGTCTCATTGAAAAGAAATGACAATTTATATAGACATTTACTTCTGAATACAGCATACACAATTAAATCAAGATAAAATATTCAATTAGATATGATTTGGGTTGAAAATAAACATTACTTAACTATTCCCCCCAATTAGCCAGTGTCTATTCAAGTATGACAACAATACCTACATAAATTTAGAAAACAAGAATTTCTTAAGTTTAAGGTTATTGCACTGAATTCATATTTTAAGATTTTCTTTAAATATTTCTTTTTTTCTCTTTCTCTCCTTTTTTTAAAAGTTTTCAATGATTAACAGTAACTAACAAGATTTTTGTACATAACAATGGTCTGTTTTTATGAAATTAATGCTAAAAGATGGATCAATACATTCAATTTTGGAAGAACATCACAAATTATTATCAGCAAAGATATATACAGATATGACACAGGCTTGGGAGAAGGGAAAAAAAAAAAAAAAAAAAAAAAAAAAAAATTTAACCACTGGGGGGAAAATTAAAAAAAAAAAAAAAAAAAAAAAACGAACTTCATAAATAGCGAATCATGTCAAACATAAATACCGAAAAGTAAAATAAGTGTAATTAATCTAATAATAAAATAAATTTATACAAAAGTGCTTAAAATATTAAAAATATTGCAGAATTATTATATAATAAAAAATTAAGAATGATAAAATCTGATGTCAAAAAAGTGGAAATGTGTCATGTCTGTATATAAAAAAAGAATCAAAATTTGAGTCAATACACTGAATAAAAAAAATTCACTGTTGAACGCGGGGAAATTTTTATCAAAAACAGTAACTTTAGGATGCTTTACATAATTAGACATTTCATGTAATTATTTAAGTAACCCAGCAAAAGTGTGTTTAAAATACATTAGATATTATCTACACACAAATAACAAAGATAAGAATAATTCCAAAAAATAAGGAAAAACATCCCCAGAACTCTTGCTTTTCTCTTTCTATGAAGAATAAAATCCGATATTTACATATTAGAGTAAAATAATAAACATAATGGCACATATGAGTATTTTGGAGCTTGCTGATTTTTGATTGTATAATTAAAGATCAAACTCAAATATTTAGAAACAGAATCAACAGCCTCATTTTTTTTCAAGATTAAAAAAATTATATCCTATCATGCAAATTTGTAGAATTTAATTAAAAGTTAAACAATTAAAAAAGTTTTAAAATCTCCACTTTTAAGGAAATAATTCTCTTCTCGGGTATTAAAAATCATGTAACCAATTGCCATCTTTGGTAAAACAAGGTTATTAAAAAGACTTCATAAAATAAGAGTTCATAATTTTGATTATTTCAAAATTTATCAATGTTGTCAAATCATTCATTTTACAAAAAATAGAGATAAATCTGTTTGATAACTACAATACCATACTCTATTTTTGGCTCCTGACTTTAAAAGACAGACAGATATAATTTGTGGTTAGCTAACAAGGAGAATAAAGCGTTTGATAACTGTAAACTCTCACTATTACATGAAGAGAAGAGGGATGAACACATTTTTATGCTGGGATTTTCTTTCAAATAAGACTTCAAGTCATGATTTAAGGAGACTTTTTTTTTTCAAATAAAGACTTTAAGTCATGAACAATTTCAAAAGAAATTTCTTGAAAAAAACTATATATTATTAATTTTACATTACTACATATTTTTTGCAAATTTCAAACAAAGTTTTAATTTTGATGTATTTGATTTTGGTTTCTTTTTTTTTTGTATACATATTGCGAGGGTAACTTTAGTTACAGATCCTGAACTGACAATCATATAAATTTTGGCCAGAATTGACTGAAAAGTAGAAATTGTTACATGCTCAGCTGGGACCATCTTGCATTATCTAAATCATTAAAGATACCAAGATAAAATAGTGGAGATAGAAGCAATGCAGTTTCATTTCATTATTTTATATAGTAATCTGAATATGCTCAAAAACCAATATTCTGCACCCTCATATGATAACCACACTAAATAATTATGGGATTGTATGACAAACAGCATCAAATATACTATTTAGTTATTAGCAACTGAGAACTAAATAAAATGAAAGTGAATCAATTATTAACCCTTTCGGGATGGGCGATGCACATTTGGTACAGTTGGAACTGGCGCTGATAGCCGGGCATTACATATATGCATTTTGAGCTGAAACAATTTCTAAAGACCACTAGACGGCACCCTGTGTCCATTTATTTTGAACTGAACATAATTATCGGAACCTGACCTTCAGTTCGTTCACTTCCTGCCTGAATTTGGTATTTTCTCAACAGCTGTTGAGGGGGGAAGCTAAAACGTAATGTAAATAAACAGAGCTGGGATGTTTCACTCTCCACATGGTTTGTGTTGGTGAGTGCGTTTCTGTATTTCACTCAATACTTTTATTTATTTCTTTTCGCTTCTATGTGGGGTTCCTTTTGGGTTTTACTGTCAGTGTAAATTGCGTATTTTGCTTTTGATTTCGGAAAGCCTTGACTTCAGTTTATTACTTTCGTATGCTCGTATGATAAATGATTCAATTAGCAGATGAGAGTGATGATTCATTTTAAAAAGAGTTAAAACGTTATATTTCTAGTGTTTTCTTTGCGTTCCTTCCTGCTTCGAGGTTTTTCACACTCAGTTTCCATTTCAAAATTTTGCTACTTCCTCTTCTAAATAGTCTTTCTGGTAATTTTTTTATTAATATTAAAGTTTATTTATGTATTTTGCCTATTAAAGTTTCAGAAGAATTAGAATAAATGCTTTCGAAAATTATTTCTCAAGGTAAACAAATTTTTTATATATTTTTTCAGATAAATTAAAGGAAAATGAGTATTCAATGCTAATTTTATCGTATATCACAGTTTAAGTAATAATCTGAAATGGTACCAAAAATTACAACATTAGGACAAACTTTTTTTTTTCCCTGAAGTTAGGCTTAGCGACGAAAAACCCTCATCCTGTGGGATAATTCCTTTCTCCTCCGCTCCGTCCCGTGGGAAGGTCTTGGACGAAGGCGCGTCATCCCGAAAGGGTTAAGAGGTCAATAATTTAGAGATTTAAAGTGGGATTTTGGGTAAATAATATGAACCTTTTACTGCAAAAGGACACTTCTTTAAAAAACACAACATATTTTCAGCATGGGATAAACAATCTTACCAGAATTAAATGAAAAACAGTCGAGGCACTTATCTACAGGTAACAACAAGCAAAAAAATTGCTACTTTTAGTAGGAAATCAATTCACTGCACAAAAACAATCCTAAACAACAGCAGTGAATAGGAAATGCTAAGTTTATGCAAGCCACCGGAAACATTAGGATAGACCATTCTGTTATCACATATAACAAGTAGATCAGCATAAGTATATACATATATAACAAGTCTGATAGTAAACTACATAGTTTAACAGCAAGACAAATTTAAAAAAAAAAGCTACTGATGCTTTTACCACGAAAACAATACATTCCAGCCATGGGCCCTAAAAATTTTACAATACATTTCAACTTCTTTTTTTTTTCCTGTTTGAAAACCAATCAACAAAATTACAAACTTTTGATATTTACAAAATAAAAATTCACAAGTTCAGCAAATAATAAACAGTTGCTTAAGCATGAGCACAAGAAAGGAAACACGTCGAATTAAGTCAAACTTTTTAGGGCTCTCATTTCAATGTAAAACAAAATGACATCATGAAAACAATTCAAGCCAAAAATAGCAATTAAGTTTCAAACAAAGATTTCTTAAACTGTGGATAATGATCTCAAGTGTGTGTGGGGAGGGAAGTATCATCTAAAAAATATTGGAGACATGGAAATGATTACAGGGCTTCCTTTTTCAATTTTAAAAGTAAAAATAGTTAAGAAAATTCTTTTTGGTTTAACACTTGGAAGGTCCAATAAAATTTGATAAACAACTATCTTCAAATGAATTTTTGTTTAGTAATCACCATCAATTATTTCAAACCTTTTGGAGCAAAACTAGGTTGCAAGTTAAAAAGTAAAGAAATACTGCTTTAAATTATACTACTGCTCAAAAGCATGTTTAACTATGGAGTTTTATTTTTTTAAGTCCTTGTTTTTTAATGTATATTTTTAAAAAAATTACTCAGAATAATTCAAAGAAATATGAACATTTCAAATAGTACAAAGATATGTTATCACGAGTTCCTGAAAACTATACATTCATTTTTTGTTCTATAAATTCCTGCAGTTTTTCCAGATTATTGAGATGCAAAAGAAATTTCAAAATGATTCTACGTTTGTCCCTACTAATGAGAACCCTAAAAATTTAAAAATAAAATTTAATTTCTGAAAGACTGCATGGTACTAAATCTAACTTTTCAGGTTTTGTTCTTAATTTATATTAAGTATTCTGCCACACCAATAGTTATATTAAAAGTATACTTTACAAACGTTTTACATGCTTTGATATTCACTACAAGTATTTCACTTTCTCAATTTCATCATATCTTTCCATTACAAATATTTTTTTAAAACTTTCTTATTATACCTATCTAAATTAATTTCAAGAAATAAATACAAATATTAAAAGCTAGTGCAGTAGAACATCAATAATCCAGCAACAATATAATGTGTTAAAACTAAAATTTTGGATCTACTACTAAATACTTCTACCAACATCCAAGAATATATAAATATATTTAAAAGATATAACTTTAAAAAGTTTTTTTTTTTTTGCTGCTTACAGATTTTTCAACCCATTTCAATTTATCATTTAAACTCCAGTTTTTCAGGACATTATTTTGTAGCTTGTTTAATACAGAACTCTTATTTTTTATTTTCAACAAAATACTTTTCTCTTTTTTTCTTATTTAACTTCAAAATCAAAAGGAATTATTGATGTTCTACTGTATATCAAAATTATAGTCAAAGAAAATGAAAGTAAAAATGCTCACAAAAGTGCATCAGCAACTTCATTTTACCACCTTACACTTAATACAGAACTCAAAATCAAAGAAAAAGATCACACATAACATTACTTTGTGATGGTCTCATCACAACGCAAAACAGATTCTAATATACATACATTATGCATTTAATTTTATAATGTCTGCATTCATAACTGAAATAGAATCAATTCCAGCAGATATAAACTATGTACAATACACGTTCTTTTATTTCAGAACTTAAAAAATGTACATGCTATAATCTGATAAATAATTCTAATTCTTTTAAAAAATAAATAAGCTGTATATATTAAATTATCTATACAATCTTTCATCTAACAGGATCAAGTTACTTAAGTTATTAGGCAAATCACTTTCCTCACCAAAATTATGTAACTGATCACAGTAAAATCTTTGGAAAAAATATTCCAAAAACAGGGATTTATTTATTGTTTATTTTTAACTGAGAATGCTCCACAATTTAAGAACTCAATTTTAATACAATTAACAAATAGTGATTAATTTTGATTCTAAATGCTGAATACAAACTAAATATAAAATATTCACTTTACAAACACAAACTGATTAAGTACATTTCATCCAGCAAGGATTGAGGGGGGGAGGGGATCTTGAAAGGTGATTACAATAATTTTTCAAATTAACATTTGAAATTCACATTGTTTTGGATACAAGATTTGATTTAAAATTTAATGACATTTTTCTGAGAAAAATGGTTCATTACATTCAGATTTGAAAGTTTTTTTTTTAATCAAAAATTATAAATTTAAACCAATTAATCATTACCTATTTATTTCAGTATTCATAACAAGTGGCAGATTTTGTACATCAAGTTACTGATCTGATTTCAGAAAATTAAATATGTCCTTCAACTAAAAATAATGAAATTTACTTGGCAGTGCACCTCATATATATTGGAAAATAAAATCATCAATCTTTTTATTAAAATTTTCAAGGGCAAAAATAAATCAGATAGGAGAATAGTTAAGCATGTACACATTTTTTCCCCAAGTACATACTAAAAAAAAAGCAGTCAAAAGCGATAAAAGTCTAATATCAAAAGTAACTTGATTCTATAATACACACTCCTAGACAACAGCAATTTTCAACAATTTCCAATGTGATATGATTAAATTATCTTATGTACAATATCTAAAACTGAATGTTTTACAGGTAAAAGACTTAACAGAAAACCATACTTCATATGTCAGCAACAATATTAACAAAGTGCAGCAAGTGAAATTATGTACATAAAAACATCTCTCGGAGCGGTCTAATATTACTCTAAATGTCTAAAGAGTTCAATCTGCAGTCAGTTTTCTTCAAAATATACTGCAATAGAAGGCAATATACAAGCTCTTTCATAACAGTGCATGGTCCTCAATATGAAAGGCAAGCTGTTTGTATTCAAATACCACAGATTTTAAATTTAATAATTATCTTCATCACTAAATGTGAACATACAATTTGTACTAAAACATTTACAGTATTTTGCATTTCTGCAACCAGCTGTAATTTTTGCTGGGTTTTGAATTTAACCAAAAAGGAAAGCAGATTATTCCATTAGTGAACAGCAATTGCTAAATTTTTAAGCAAATTAACAGAAATGAAATGTAAATTTTCAAATCCATTAGGAGACAAATTATACATGCCTCTTATATGAACAAAAAATTCAAACTTTTTTCACTTACTAGTTTTGCATTACAAACAATTTATGTTTTAAAGTAATACTAAAAGCAAAAGAAAGTGTGAAACACAGAGTATAAAATATTCATTTTCATTTCTAAACACAGCTTAATTTTTTCAATCTTTAACATGCTAGCATTCTTAGTAAGTAATATGCTACCATTGTTATTTGTGCTATGATCCATTAAGCAAATCTATTAAACCATCTGTTTAGACAAAAGTCATCTTTATACTTGATTTTTTTTCTAAACTGAGTAAATCAATAGTTTTGAAATTTTTGGATAACTATTCATGTTATTTGATACTAACCAAAAAACCTTTAACACAATCAATTTTCACTGCAGATTAGTTTTAATGACCAACAGTCATAAAATCAACTTATAAGCAATCTAAATCAGCATTTTCTTTTTTTGTACTACTGGCGATACATTCCACAAATAAATATCACTGAACTTGTGGAGGACTGCTTATACACAGATAAATAACGATTTCAGGAAACAGGATAAAATAAGCCATTCCTCACAGAAAAATGTTCCCCAACTTAGCAAAAAATATAATTTGATAACTTCTTTCCTCAATAATTATTAATCCTAAAATTGAGGAGGAGGGATGTAAACATGCATGTTAGCAACTGCTCTTCTACTTTTCTTAAAAACTGTCATATAAATAATTAACTCTTTAAGAATATTTTTGCAAAATGTTTGGATTTCTGCATTTTTCTTCTTCCCAACAGAGAAATGACTAGATGTCAAGCATGCACTATCTTTTGCAGACAAGGTCATTTCTTTAAAGCAAAAAATCAAGATATCAAAAAGTTATGCATAAGTTTTCTTGCTCTATTGCTACAAAATTGATCACAATTTAAAAAAATCTAAGTCATTTTTATGCATGGAATATAATTTTTGTTCCCCATGCAAATTTCATTTAATTATTGTCTACTATGAAATTTCTACCATAATTTTCCGACCACAGTTTTAAATACTGAGAGAGAACAGACTTAATTTTCTTCCCAATGTTCCAACACATTTTCTTCAATACTTCAAATTGTATAAGAAAACGTTGCTTTTATTATTTACAAAATGCAAAATTGCATAGATTTGTTATCTTATCACTAACCATCTATTGTACATATTTACAATTATTCATTGTTACCACGAATTATATATGTTTCATATAAATAGGTCATAGAAAATTTCATTATCGCAGTTAATAAATGCAAAACAGGAAGGAAAAAAGTTTATAAAATCTTTTCTTGAAAGAATTTTTTTGAAAATTCAGGTTGTTAAAGCAATCTTACAGGTAAAAACCAAAAGCAAAGCATAACTTTTGACAAGTATCAAATTGCCAGTGGGAGATTTAGTAGTTTGTAAAACTCTTGATATAATTGTATAAAAAGATGTAAAAAATCTTTTAAAAAGTTTCTTCATATGCTAAAAAGCTAAGTCATTTTATTTTATTTCTGCAACTTAGTTGCATATATGACAATAGCTCAACAACATTTTATCACGATTCAAACTTTTTATCACCAAAAAAACCTATCTATTCTCTGAGTAATAAAATAACATTTCAACTAACAAATAAAATTGATAAGTCATGTCTCTGCACTTACTTTTTTGCTTAACATTATAAGAATTACGTAATAATGAACATATACATTAAAATCGTGTTTCCAAAAAAAAGTAAAAACACAGATGTTAAATCTCTATAAGTACAGAGGAATCGAGTGAGGACCACCTATAGAGAATATATGTACCACAATCTTTGCAATAAAAAAATATTCACAATGAAGAAATGTTTTTGACTTTTCTTGACAAAAAGAATTACATTTTTCTCACTACTTTTTGGGTAGTGGATGGGCAGTTATACTTAGTACAGTCACGTGTTAACAAACACTTTGCCATCCACTTTTCACCAACAGACACTTAATATTTGTGCACAATTATATTTGATTTCAGAATACTCAGAGAGCTCCTTGAAATACTATCTAGCATAATACTTGTATAAAAGTGGTCGTCTGATTGTTTTAGAGTCATTTTCCATAGCGTATAATAAGTCTCTCAGGATAACTCTCTTGACACGTGGTCGGACCTGAAAAGTAATAATAAGTTATTTGTGAATGATAAAAGGAAGAAAAAAGTTTAATGTGCCAAAAATATTTTGATTAAATATTAACCCTTAGGCTACGGGGGCTTAAACCAGAAGAACTCCATTGAATGCGGGAAGTGAAATTCTTAATGGTACAGTAGTTGTACCCAACCCGCATTCAAAGATAAAAAAATTTTATGGCTCAACAGTTGTACTACCCGCAAGGAAAAGGTTAAAAATGTAACAGGCTTATGCAAATTTGTGAGTACTCCTAGTTGTATAATGTTAAAAAAATAAAAAAACAAACAAGTTATGACAAATAATTCAGGTTTCATAGTAATTGAGCTTTAATTAACAAAATTAATTGCCTTTATTAGTTTTTATTGGATCAAAGACGGTTCTTTTCGTATAGTATTCTATGAAATGAAAGCAAGAATAGAAAAACTGAAGTTCAGTAACATTAAAGTGAATATTTTCTTAAAAAGTTCTAAACTTAAAAATATCAATTTTTCTTTTTAAAAAAATAATTTCATGAATCCAACAAGAAAATGTTAACAAACTCTTAATGTTTCCATAACCAAATATAGGTATTTCATTAGTTAAGTTTTTGCTTAACTTTCTATTGACTTCAAAAATCCAATTTTGATATTTATTCAAAAACTACTTACCGGAGTTTTGGGACCAGAGTTATTTGAGCCAGAAGATTCACCATTTCCTGCCTGTATGATATTAAATTGTTACTCAAATTTTTTTTTAAAAAAGGCTAAATTTTAAATAAAACAATGATTTTAATAATGGATTTTTAATTTAAATTAAAGTTGTAAATAAAATAATGAATTTGAATTACCTGATCACCAGACACTGATCCAGGATCAGGTTTAAATTTCTTTCTAGGTCCAATTGCAAGCAAAGCTGTCATGTTTGCTTCTCGCTGCCTTAATTCTTCAATTTCAGCTCGTTGCATCTATTGAAACAATTGCATTTTAATATTTCATTTTCACTTCCACGTTAATATTTTCAAATGCATATATTAAATCAAAATATTAATAACTGCTTAAAAATATAACAAACCTCTTTAGCTTTCTGCTTTAACTTCAAAAGCTCTGGGTCTTCCAATTTAGAACGACTCTACGGGTGAAAAAAAAATCAGGAAAACATTTAAAAAACTTCCTAAAATAACACACTTTTCATAATTAAATTACAGAAAATTATAAAGTTGATTTACTGTTCCACACAAAGAAAATATAAAATTCATTTTTACAAAGCAAATCCATTTTCCAATAATTTACATTCATTAAGAATATTTTCAAATTTTAGGTCATAAAATTGAGCATAAACTTTCAAATAATTTTTCAAAAATTATGAAACTGATTTTTTTAAAAAGAGAGAGAAAAAAAAAAAAATCTGTGATGCAAAAAAAATTATGGCATCATAACATACAGAGACAGTAATCATATGACCAAATTCAGAAACATTAAATTACAGTTCAGGGATCAGGATGGGGGGATATTAAAATGTTCTACATTTTTTTTATCAATCCAGGCAGAAATATACCAATTTAAGACACAAGAAAGGATATGAGATTTCCAAATAGAAAAGAAGTTACCAGTATCAAACTGTTAAAAATTAAAAGGAATTTATGAAACGACTTACAGTTTTGTATTCAAAAGGTAATAATAATAAAAGATTTAGATAATTTTGCATTAACTTGACAGTAGGTGTAAGCAAGAATAAATTTTGGCACAAAATGCTACTTTTCTAAATGGGCCAACTGTTAGAAGTATGTAAGTGTTCCTAGTACAGCAACCTTATGCCTCAAAGTTGGTGAGAAACTACAAGTTTCACAGAATAATGTTACGGTATCAGGCATATATTTTGGTTGCTCTGAAGCTTACAGAAAATTACACAAATTTTAAATACCCACTTCAGGAAATATAATTGGATAAAAAAAGTATAAACTATTTCACTACATAAAAAATGCATATTTACTTTTGCAGCCTTAAGTAAAATTTCCTTTTCTTGATCATCATGACGCTTCTTTTCCAGCTTATCCAATTCTTCTAGGAACTTTATTTGAGCTTTAACATCATTAGTTACTTCATAACGTGGGTCATTCTAAATAGGAAAAAAAAAGTACTGATAATGAAAACATATACATTTAAACTGTTAATAAAAAAGAGGAAATTAAAATCAAGAATGCATAGTTAAAAAGATTATTTATAATAACTTTACCTCAAAATAAGAGTGTTACACATTTTGTCCAAACAAATTACAAGTAGCATAAACCTTTAAATCTTAAATACTAAATAGGGAAAATGTTTTGTGATGTTTCTTCACAATTACAAAAAGTTCTAAATTCAAAACTGAAGTCAACTAACTGTCAGTAACAAACACCAAAAATACTGTTACTAGTAAAATGATTCATAAACAAATTAAATATGTGAAAAAAATATATAAAAGTATAGAGACAGATATTTACCTTAGGATTCTCGCACCTATGTTCAGCTAATATACTTAGTTTTTCAATGATTGCTTTTAATCTTTTTTCAGCAGCGTGAGAAATGAGATCAACTACTTCACTTCGTACTTCCTCCAAACCATGTTTCTTAGCTGTAAATTTAGATTAAAATAAGCTTTAACTCTTTCAGCTGACTATGCTTTTTTAGTTATAAATTCAAAAATTAAAACAAACTTTCTCTCTGAGAATAAAAAAATAAGCTTTATCAAGATTTTTATGACACTGAAAATGGAAGAAAATGGTTTTCATAAAAACCACAAATACATCATACTATCAACAAATTAATAAATAAAACAAGTAATTGCACAGAATAATTTTTTAAGAAAATTACAAGCATAGAACTTGACCAATAATAAACTTATAACTATAGAAATCAATATTATTAAAATACTTGGCTTAACCAGAGGACCAGTCCCACAATCTCCAAACCAATTTCAACAATTTTCATTTCAACTGAAAGTGTATGACGTTTATATATGTCATCAATGGTCGTCTGCCTCCCACCACCCTCTATTTTTGAGAGAAATAAACACTACTTCACTATACATTCTCCATGGAGAAAAATCATGAGACAGTTCCTCAGACCCAACCATTGGACCGATTTTGGCAACTTTTATTTCATATGAAAGCTTATAACCCCTATATATGTCATCAGTGGTCGCCTGCTACCCATCACCCTCCATGTTTGAGATATACCACAAAATAAAACCTTGGTAGAATCCCTCCCTCTCTACAACTGTCAATTTATTTTGCGAAGTTGCACGCATAACTACAGGCAATTAATATTACAGGCGAACAACTGGTTGCCAAAGTCTGCTAGTACACACAAAAGGATTCATCTTATTCAAAACAAAAAACAAGGGATTAAAAAATGTTCAATGCTATATACTAATTTCAGACATGACACAGGCTTGGAACAAAAAAAAGCTGAACTTCATAAATAGTGAATCGTGTCAAACATAAGTACCGAAAAGTAAAATGAATGTAATTAATCTAACAATAAAATAAATAAATTTATACAAAAAGTGCTTAAGATATTAAAAATATTGTAGAATTATTATATAATAAAAAATTAAGAATGATAAAATCCGACGCTGAAAAAGCAGAAATCCGTGTTTCCATGGAAAAGTGTCATGTCTGTAATTTTCTATTATATCTGCAACTTGGTAGAAAAAGGGCCAATGTCCAAATCTAGTCATCTGAAATTTTAACATCTGTTCTTTCAAAATAGTATGAGCAAAAAAGGTAAGAAAGTTAAATGTCCTCACCAGAAATATGAATTAAAAAAAAGTTTAAAATTTTATTTTGTAGACTACTATAAAAATTAAAACCAGTAAAATAAAATTTATTCAAAACAAAGACAGGACTTTCTATCAATGTACAGAAAATCAAGGATGAAAATGCTGAAATTATGACTCCAAACCTGTAACATCTTCATGTCTACCAACACCTTGAATTAGCCATAATTTTTGGCTTCATTTTCAGATATGATAAATGAACCTATTAGAGTTAAAGGTCTCAAGGTTTTATATTTATTTAATGGTATAGTCGTTAACATCATGCTCTACTATAAACGAATGCAAAAAAAAAAAAGCAATACCCAGTCAGCCAACTATGTATGTTTCCAACACGTAAATTATCATAAAAATGCCATGCAGAAATTTGTATGTTTCATTTTATTCAAAGGAGAAGATTAATATATCTACAACAGAGCAATATTATGCACTTTTCAATAAGAAGCATCAGAAATTTATAATACAAAAATGCATTTCGATACAAATTGTCTCTTATGTTTTTATTTCATGATTTTTAATGAATAAACTACTGGCAAATAATACATCTGGCAACTTTAACTTTTGTTTGAGTTCTCCCCCTCCCGCCCCCACATTTTTTTTTTAAATTTTAGCATTCCTAAATGTAGTGACTACACATCAGGTAACAACACCTCTGAATGATATGTATTCACACCAAATAAAATATTTTATGGGAACAACATGTTGTAGAACTAAACAGAATATTTTAAATCAAAATAATAAAAATGAAAAACATTTCACCAATAAAACTACAAGTAGACAAAAGAATTTTAATTTTATCAATACATTTCAGACAATCAAACATATTAATAAAATGCAGGCAATAAAAAGTGTCATACCAATTTGTAACACCTTCCGATGTAGAGCACTAGATAGAAAATGATTATCATCTTTACATGAACGAATCTGACTTCCAATGAGTTCTGAATTGGTAGCTAGAATTCTTTGGCTTTCCTCAACCAAATTAACACCACCCATTGCAGCAACATCATTGATGTCATCTTCATCCCTATGTTTAAAAAAAATAAATTAAAAATAAACACAACTTGAAACAACATAGCTTAAACTTTGTACAACAAAAGATAACAGATTTTTAATCATTTCTGGAATAATATCCAGATATGAAAAAGAAATAAGACAGAAAATATGTTATAGAAGGAATTTTTGCATATTAAAAGCTGAAATATAAATTACTAGCTGATAATGTGGTGCTGCTCAGGATACAAAACTTCTGTTTCTTTTTCAACAAATATGTCACTAACTTTCCCTAACAAATATAAATCTCCTTTGAATCCTTTCATTTTGGAATAAAACTTTAAAATCTAGCCTTTTTATTACCTTATAATAGTATGGCTTGAATGAAAATGCAAGAAGTTTCGAAAAAGAATATTTATTTTAAGCGTTTAAACAGTATACCATACAGTAACTAATACAACTTTCAAAATGTTGCCAAAAATATATGTTGTAAAATGAAACATAAAAAAAAAAAAAAAAAAAAAAAAAAATGCAAGAATTAATAAATGAATACATGGAAGCCTAATAATTTATCTTGAGTAATGTGAATAATAATGGAATAAAAAATTTTGCAGCAAGATGTTCACAGCAGAACGGCATTTTCGAAAACTTGAAAAAAAAATAGTTACAGATCAGGAAAGTTACAAAGTGGCATCAAATTATTCTAATTAGAATGTGGATATTTTGGACTTTACAATGATATAAAAATTCTCCGATGAGAGTATATACAGAAAATTCATGAAAATAGGCAAAAAATGCCCAGATTTACCACTTAACGTTACATAAATACAAATCTAACACTCTGGGCATGCATTAACGAAGATAAAAATTAACATGAACACAAATGTTTATTGCAAAATAAAAGAAATGCTGCATACCTAACAGAAACAAATGATTTCTTTTCTTTGGGTGTTGAGGTAGACTTGATGATAGAAACTTGCTTAGGTAAAACAACTTTTGATTGTAAAGCCCCAACAGTAGCAGGAGAGCTCTGAACTAAGCCACTATATGATGCAGATGATCCGGCGGTGGAAACAATGGTAATGGGCCGTACAGGTCTGGCTATACTTTGAGGAACATGAGGCTGAAATAATAAAAAGCCCATTGTTTACATCTTCTATGAGAAATAATTTTAAAAAAATAATAGAAAGTTAGTTCCATTACAAATATCGAAAGGAAATATATATATATATATATTTGAAACATTTGTAACAGCGATTTAATAACAAGTTTTCAAGAAAATAACAAAATTTCTAATATTTGTGAAATTATTCAAAACATTTTCTTTTAACTAAAAGTAACAAAAGTTTACAAATTCTGAATTTTAGCAATAGCAACTTTTAAATAATTTTCTAAAATAAGATATCCTTGGCAATGACAACTACTACATCTTTTATGGAGTAAGCCAGTATGACTCTCAACAAGGAAAGGAAATCCTCAACATAACAGAGAAGCTCATGGGGTGTAAATGAAAGGTGTGTATTGAACTCAAGTTTAATAAGCAGCAGAGGACTGGATGTTTAGCATCTAATTTCTTTTTAAGATATAAATATATGTTTAATATATAAACATTTAACCATTTACAAAGGTTTGTTTGCTATAAGGATGCATAGCTATGGAGATGTAATGGTAAAATAGTATCTAAATTTATTCAATCAAACTAAAAAGTCACTCTCATGCAAAGACACATTCATTCACTAACATAATATCAGCATATCCACACCAAAATTTGGAATATATGCTACTAGCAGTACACACATGGTGTTGCTTGTGGAATCAGGACTTCAGCAAACTGGCTGGGGGGGGGGGGGGGGGCCCCCAATCCCACAAAAAAGTTTTGAAAACAAAAGATACACATTGATTTTCCTGCTTCTTTTTCTCTCAACAATGACGCGAATGTAATGACATCATCCAGTGATATAAAATACCCAAGTATTTATTTTTAAGGGTAAATATACACGGTATTTATTTTTCAATTAACTCGATTCATATAAAATGCAGGCACTGCTATGATATATGATGTTTCTACATAATATAACTATATATAGAATATATATTGAGCATAAGATAAAGTAAAAAAAGAGAAAACTAGTAATATATGAACATTTTAAATTCTATGAAAACTAAAAAAAATTAATTAGAAAAAATAAAAACGCAATGCTATATCATGGATCTTATAAAATATGTGGCTTAAATGTCAATCCTTTTTAATTGCAATGACTAAACGAACAATAAAGTATTTGCTGCTTTTTAAAGATGAAAGTTATTTTAACTAAATTAAAAAAAGAAAATGTTGAGTTAGGTTTTAAAATGATAAAGAGCTGATAATAGAAACTAAAATGAAGGAAACAATTGTTTATAATTATTTTGGGATTTATTAGTCAAAGTACAGACAGTGCCGATGAAAAATTAACATATGTTTCAGTTCAAACAGTTTTTAAAAATGAATTATTCTAAAAGTAATATGCATTCACATTACTTTCAACAAAGGTAAGTGATCTTTATAACAAGATTTCAGCAACAAGAAATGTGAATTCTTTTATTGCTGAAACAGTTGTATTAGACACACATACACTTTCCTGGTTAGGCGGGATTCATCTGGATCATGAACATCAATACTTAAATGTTCTTGAAACTCCAAATTTGATGTAGTTCTCATGGTTGGTATTTGATTAAAAGAAATTCATTACCTATTTATTTTATCCCTTTCAAAACCTCTTATAATCCAACAGGACTTTTGAAATATTTTTTTATGTGTTTCTCCATTTTGCTTAGATTGTCATGTTTGTACTCAACATTAAAGTACTAACATTGGATAATCTTATCCTTCATAACATTAAAAGATCCAAGCGGGTAACTTTTCACCATTTTTTTTTTTACTCTTTGATGTAAAATTTACAGTAATATTAATACACATGAAGTAAATATGACTAACTATTCACTAAATCAAAACAAGAATGGTCGACTTCCAGCATGGCAATGTGAGTAAATCAGAGATCACAAGATTCACTGGCGCTGTCTATCTATACTTATAAAAGGCAATGTTTGTGTGTGTCTGCGTGTGATGTCCAAACAAATCTATCGCACTTACAACCTTGAAATTTGGCACACAGGTAGACGTAATGGTGACTGAATGCTCCTTGAAGCCGAAGTTTTAAAATTTAATCTAGAAAATTTTTTTATTTAATGTTTTGTGTTGTTTTGGTTGATTTTTCACACTTATTTCTCAATAGAATGGTTTTGAATAATTGTACGACAAAAATGGATACACCATCGAAAAGAGGATGCGATTTCCGTTCTAATGAAGTTAGTTTTGAATTTCTAACGTAATTTACTGAATTTTGAGAAATTTTTAAAAAGTAGTCGGTTTCGGCATAGGAATGTTATTTTTGTTTTTAAATTTGTTGCATCTGACTTTCTAATAACACTATTATTTTCAGCTTATAACTAGAATGGTTCTGTCGGATTTAAAACAAGAATGGTTAAAATATCTTTTCAAGTTCTTTTAAATTAATTTTTTTCTGGACAGTTCAGTTATTATTCTCGATCAAGTTCCTTGCACGGCACTTCTTCGGAATGTTGCTGACAATTTTGATTGGCGGACGCACAGGATACGTCATGACCTTCACTTGAATCAATTACTTTGATTATTATTTTCGGATTCAATTTTAATAATCTTGCTGTATAACAATCATTTTCAGGTTCCAATTTTGTAATATTGTTTTGGATTAACATACTCTGTACTGTAGGGCGTGTAAAAAAAAAAAAAAAAAAGCAGGAAAATCAAATAATGTGTATCTTTTGTTTTGATTTTGTTTTTAAAACTTTTTCATGTCATTGTGGGCGTTTTTTTTTTTCATTCATTTTGTTAAAGTGCTGATTCCATAGGCAACACCATGTGCATACTGCTAGTATAAGATATAGACAGTGTTAAAAATTATTATTCTATTGTAAGCGTCATAGTTTCAAACTGGAAAAACTAAATTATCCCTCAATCCCGTTTAAGTTTTAGAATACTTTATTCCGAGTCCTGATAGCAATTGTTTTTTATAATTTAGTTAAAACTTTAATTTAGAAATTTTCTAAACTATGTATTATGTATATAAATTTCATATGTTTGATTTTGAATCGCCATTTGAAAATACTTTTTTTTTTTTTACAAAATACCAATTTTTTGGGGTACTTATTATTATCTTTTGTTTCATTTTGAATCATTCACAAATACCTTTTTTTTTTGCAAAATACCAAGTTTTTGGATATTTATAATTATGTTTAATTTGGAACCGCCATTCAGAAATATTTTTTTTTTTGCAAAATATCCAGTTGCGAGGTATTTGTAAGTTTTATATTATTTCAGTTGAATCACTATTCACAAATATACTTTTTCGCAAAATATTCAGTGTATGGGTATTTATAAATTTAATGTTTCATTTTGAATCACCATTCTCAAATACTTTTTTTTCTTTTCTGCAAAATATCAAGTTTTGGGATATTTATAAAAGTCAGTATGTTTCATTGTGAATCAACATTCAAAATTTTTTTTTCTCACGACCGTAACAGATACTTGGCACATTCACTCCCAATGTCATGTTGGTGGGACGCCAGCTTTAGTACAATGAAGGCTTAACTAGAAAAAGTTCACTGGTGCTGAGCAGTCATCTGCGTTGGGAAACGTCGCCCAGACAGAACCACATGTTTTCATGCCATCCTCAGAAGGTTAACGGTGAATAAATTGTGCATGGGGATTACAGAATATTGGATACTTTTGATTTACTGTAAGGTATCAGTAACAATTAGTTAAGAAATTTTGATTTGAATGAATTTTAGAGGAAAATCTGGTTATTTGTATGCCTTTAATAGGTAGTGGAAGCTAATTTCTGCTAATTATTTTAGTGATGAAGTTCTCTGATAAAATTTGGATATTCTCACTGCAGCTAATTATAGCCAAAACAGAAAATTTTTTGAAAACGTTCAAAGTGCAGATTTGCATTGACCATGCTGACGAGTGGCATTTCATAATTAGAAAACAATCAAATTTGATTTAACATTACTCAAGCTACCTATACCAGGATCATATTCCGGAATCAACAACAAAGCAAATTTATGAAGACAGGTACCCATCAATAGAGAAGTTTATAGGAAGCAGATTAAAAAAAAAAAACTTCTTGATTAATCTTTTGACAAAATAATCTATTACTATAAAAATAATATAACATGCCATCTACAAATGCTTGCACGCAGTAAAAGCAGTGTCATCGAGGCCTTTTTTTAATGAACACACTTTTGGAGCCATACTTAAAAAGTTACTTTTCCCAACATTTTAGGCAGATTTATTATAGAAATACTAACCATTACAATGATTCCATAACACAACTCCTATTGGTCATATTTAGTAATATATTATTTGGATACTGATATTTTAAACAAATAGAAAAAAAAGGCCCACTCTTCTGTGATCCAAACTGACAAAGTTATGAACATCACTATTTTAGACTATTTCAAAGTCTACCTTGAGGAAGATCCGCTAATCAATGCATGAATTTATTTGAAGAGACTGTTAATTGGCTTAAAATAATAAAATTCAAAGCTTCATAACTCGAATAGTTTTAGTCACAGAAGAGTAGAACTTTTTAAAAATTCAAAATGCCAGTGTGTCAAGAATATTTTCCCAAATATAACTAACAGGTCAAAAATTTAGACTTTGTGAATTTTTCAGCAATACAATTCATTTGTTGATTCAAATAATATAAAATATTCTTTAAATTATTAAAAGCATTTTTCCAACTGGAAGTACAGTAGAGCCCCGTTTGCCCGGACATTCATTTAATCCTGATGGGATTTTTTTTTCAAAAAAAAAAAAAAAAAAAAAGTTGAATTACTAATTTTAGTGAGAGGAGAGTAAGAAATTAATAATGAGCACATCCTGTTATTAAGCTGTAAGAAGAATTGCATACATTTATATATATAAAAAAAATAATTTTTATAGTTTCACCCATCTAAAACTCATATTACATACATTTTAAGGCAAATTCCGTTTAATCTGGACAGTGTCCCTTCCCATCCAGTCCAGATAACTGGGACTCTACTTATATCATCTAATTTACCACATAAATATCAGACATGACACAGGCTTAGAACAAAAAAAGCTGAACTTCATAAATACGGTATCGTGTCAAACGTAAACACCGACAAGTAAAATAAGTATTATTAATTGAACAATAAATGAATAAATTTAAACAAAAAGTGCTTGAGATATTAAACATATTGTAGAATTATTATTTGAAAGAAAATTAATGGATGAAAAATGAATTCGCAAAAAGTTTTGTTAAAATAAAAACTACGGTAAAAGTTATCTCACTAAAAAACATGACCATGTAAAAACTTTTTTTGATTATACATAATTATTAAAACTTTTGTTTCTCATTTTTTGAGCTAACAGTTCAAGCTTTCTTTTATGCTTTAGTCTGCTATTTTCCTCCATTTTCTGTGAGTGCAGGGGAATTCCTTTATTTTTGGTTGCGCGCTTTTCAAGTCTTTTGTGTGCGCACCATCTCCCCCCAAACGCATTACCAAAAATTTTAATGCAGATTTACATGGATCCCAAGAATGACAAAATTCGATGCCGAAAACGCTGAAATCCGCGTTGTCCAAACGTGTCATGTCTATGTTGATAGACAAACGTTAGGGAACGAAAACTAACAAAAATGAAATCGAAATAACAAACAAAAATGAAGAAAAGAATGTTAAAAAGAACGCGAAAATAAATTGGCTTTCAGCTATCTTTTTTTCTCACGAAATTCGGATCGGAAGAAATTCGTGGATGGTTTTCTTTCATCCAATCAAAATTCGGAATGAATTGTGATCGGATGAAATGAAAGACGATTGGGCGAAACGAGAAATAAAAGAATACAACCTTTTCAGGCATTCCTCCCAATGCTAAACTTTGACCCCAAACGCCGATACATAACTTTCGGCAGGATTACGCAATATCTTATGAATTCAAAACTCTTTAGACTTAGAGCCATAAGCAAAATTTTCACATGGTGCACAACTTTTGTTTGCATGAGCACCCCCCCCCCCCAACACATTAACAAAAATTTTAATGCAGATTTGCATCGCTCCCAAGAATGATTAAATTTCATGCCGAAAAAGCGGAAATCCGCGTTTCCGCGGAAACGTGTCATATCTGAAATATGTACTAGAAAATCATCTGTCATGATATGACGGGTGCAAATCACCTCTTCATTGGAGAGAGTTCCCGTCAGATTTGACGTGTTTAAATAGATATATAAGAGATAAATGTTTAACATTGATTTAAAACAAATAAAATAAGCACATGTTTTATGACAGGATTTTTTTTTTATTTAAAGATTTTTTTGCTGAAAAAAAAAAAACCAACATTGGTAAACAATATTCTGTGTGAAGTATTTCTCGTTGTTTAACAATTTTCCTTGTACTTCAGATGACTAATCAAAACAAAGCACTTCTCTGCTTATCAAACATCGCCAAAAAATATTATCAAATTAAATCATTACAATTAATAATCAGATGCATCATGGCATCCAAACTATATCACACGTATGATATACCACCGACATGATTTTCTACTTTCTATTAAAAAACGGAAATTTGGAATATATCATCAATATAATTTAAAATTTCTTGGGAACTACTGATCATAGGGAGATAAATTTTATATCTATCAATAGTCTATTTTATTCCACTATTTTAGAGGTATTAAATTTGAAATTAGAACAAAAATTACTTTTTTAAATTTAAAATTACTGAAAATTAGGTGCTCTAACAATGAAATAATGCTGTTTAACGTTGCAAATTTTATTGGTGGTGATGTCAGAGCATTACCGGATCAGTAAGAGACAGATCTAAGCTATTATATTAGTAATATAATGCTTTGCCCATATTATCTTGTAAACATGAGAGCTAGAATAATTTTGATTGGATTTAAACCAGCAATTGATACGTTATATGTTGTGGGAAGAGTGTGCCATCCAGTTCAAGATGTTGGAAATTTTCATTTCCACATAATTCCTTTATGATCAAACATCGAAAGATAATTCAAACTAAGTGAATTATTTAAATTAAGTGACCTCATCATAGCACACAACTTTTGTATGGAAAATTTTTCGATGCTTGCAATTGCTTAGAAGTCAGGGGCAGCTGAAAACTAATTTTTATCTCATAATTTAGAATTTTTTTCAACCTAAGCATGTGACTTCTCTTTGGAAAGTTTTCCTCAATTACATTCTCTTCCATCATCTGTCATTATAATAGCTGCAACCCTTACGAGGGAGGAGGAAAGGCAGAAGGGGAGTTATATATCTTGGATAAAAAGAATCTACTCTCTCCTTCCGGCTTTCCGAAAGGAACTTTTTCATAAATCTATCTAGTTCTTATATGAAAATAAATGCAAATAGTTCAGGAAACAAACTCACAGAAATAAGCCTCTGAGTTAAAATAGTGTTGCCACTCAAAGGCTGAGAGAGTTGAGCTGCTAAGGCACTATTTCCTCCAGTACTGCTTACAATTCCACGACTGGTAGGAGCAAGAATAGGCCTGAGAGTTCCAATCTGAGGAGAAAAAAATCCCTTTATTTCAATGAAGCTCTAAATAAACTTTAACTTTTCATACATCATACAAAAGAGCCAAAAACTCTATACA
>BGPR01006540.1:4269-16295 GCA_013235015.1 Araneus ventricosus
TGACGTTCGAAAGTGCCAGTTTTTCAAGAGCGGCAAAAGAAAACAAAGGAATGGAAGGAAAGGGGGGAAAGTAAATGTTCTTGCACGTCTGGTGGAAGAACGGAATTCTACGAGTTTAACTGAGTGTTGAGTTAACGCCAGTTAGGTTTTCTTCTGTAAGATGTAGGTGAAATTTCATTTTCTGTGCTCTAGAAATCGTGTACTGCATATCGATAACTATTTTTTTCTGGCTAGCTTTACATTTTTATTTAATTTGAAATGATCGAAAAAAATTATTCGATTGTCCACGAGGTTGTTTTGCTTCAAGATCCTGCATTTCGAACTTCACTTCGTCTACATACCCGTGTCTAGAACCGAGTGGGCCCTTTCAGTTAATGGATCTTCTTTAGAATATGTGGTTTCACTCGCCAAGTGATGTAGTTTTCACTTAGTCAAGTATACTACTACATTCGAAAAAGATCCAGAATTATTTTGCCAGCTGGTATTGTGCGGAAGTTTGGAGAGGGTGTGCCAATTAGGGTGTCGTTCTCTTCATCTGACTGTGGTTCAGAATTGCGAGGTCCGTCCCAAACCCTCGTGTTGCTTCAAAATGGGACGTTAATATACCTAAACTAATTTGGAACTTCTAAATGTGAATGAATTATACCATTTTCCGCAGAACAAATGAATTGCATCATGTGACTGACTAGCAAGAATAGGTTTTATCCAGTTCAAATGCGTACGGCGCAAGCGCATAGCTCGTTCATTACAGGCATTAAAAACTTCCCGTCGAGGGGAATTCCAAGTCTGGGTGCTCCGTGAAGATAAGGCGCCTTCTCGCAGGAGTCTCTCCTAGTGTTAAATTACTCCTCAAAAACATCACATCCAGTACTTCCACAACTAGCTTATTCCTTTGTTCTCCCCGTGTGACTTTTTTACACAAATGAATTTGCTTAAGAGACATCGATTCTCAAGTTCCGAAGAAGTGCAGCGATAAAGGCACTGAAGGAAGTGTCGAAAGGTAGCTTGCAGTTAGCAGGAATGCTTGCAGGAGATCCTCCTAGTGTTAAATTACCGTTCAAAAACATCACATTCCAGTACTTCCACAACCAGCTTATTGCTTTGTTTTCGCCCCATGTGTCTTTTTTACTCAAATGAGAATCGATGTCCCTTAATCAAATTCAAGTTCCAAAGAAGCGCAGCGATGAAGGCACTGGAGGAAGTGCCGAAAGGTAGTTAGCAGGAACGTTCGCAGGAGTTCCTCCTTGTGCTAAATTACCGCTCGAAAACATCACATTCCAGTACTTCTACTACCAGCTTATTCCTTTGTTCTCTCCCCATGTGACTTTTTTACACAAATGAATTTGCTTAAAAGACATCGATTCTCAAGTTCCGAAGAAGTGCAGCGATGAAGGCACTGGAGGAAGTGCCGAAAGGTAGCTTGCAAAAAGTTAACTAATTGGATGAACTGTGAAACCGAAAAAGTTGATTTAATAAACCCTCAAGTGGTTCACTTGTCAAGAGACGGGTTACAGACCTCTAATAATTATAAATAGTCGTGCTTTGAAGCATACTTCTGAATGTATTTCGCCCGAACGTCCAATATATTATTTATCGGTATAAGTCAAAATATATTTTCTTCGTGAAAATGTCTGGAAGCAAATTAAAAGTTCTTTCGAAACCCGATATCGTTGGAATAAAGATGAGTTTTGACAGAGATTGATCACACTTGATGTTATTTTTTAATCGTTTTTATGATAAATATTTAAACTATTTCCATAATGTTATGGTAATGACCCCATTATTCGTCATCTTTACAAGCCCTACCCGTTAATTAAGTGAAAGAATATTTTCCATTCTTTGCGGATTCATCATCTTGGATAGCTTAATGCGTTAGAATAACAACTTTGTAACAATTGTTATTTTCTTCTTGTACAAGTATTTTTGGTACTTATTCACACTAATTACAAACAAGAAGGATAATTTTTTTTTAGAATTTTAGTTCTTAATTTACTTTTTCATTACCTTTTCATTTTAATTTAAATGCATAAGTTAATTTAATAGTTTTGCTATGAGCCTTCAGTAGTGGAGTCAAATGCCTTCTATATCTTATATTAGTTCTTATTACTTCCTTTGCACATCATGCAGGAGGAAAAGGACTCGACGTCACAAGATTAGTTAGGTGCCGTGCGCAGATGGGTTTTTCAAGTGACTGTAAATTGACATGATATCGTTAATTACGCACGATTTCGGTTTAACGAGGAGGGACTTTCTTAGGGGGCTGTCCATAAATGAGGTTACACTTTTTTTCAAAGTTTTTGACCCCCTCCCCCCTTTGTCACAAAATGTCACACTTCACGATACCCCCTCCCGCCCCTTCTCACATGTCGCGCTATATTACATAAACATATACTTGCAGTTCAAATACAAAGCGCTACGTTATAGATCATATTTCAAATTTTATTTTTAAACTTAACTATGTCTTTTAATGACATTCGTGAGCAGTGGGAGGTTTTCTTCTAATGATGAAGAATTTCTGCTGCTACCACATTCTCAGAACCTACCCTGAATGCCTTTTTCGAAAAGAAAGGAATATAAGTGAAAAAAAAAATCGCATGAAAGTTGTTTTAGCCCCGATTTAAAAAAATACCCTCAAATTCTGGTAATTTCAAAATAACTTCAAAATTTAATCTGCTGATTTTAAATGTTTTTATTTTAACCAAAATGTGTGATGTCACACTTCTTGTTACCCCCTCCCCCCCTTGTTACAATTTCACGAACCCCTATCCCATCATTGTGGTATCATTTGTGGACGGCCCCTTTGCATATTATCTTAACCCTTAAATGCCCAGTGTTGGCAATTTTGTCTTCTAAAATCTTGAGAATAAGACTGAGGCTCCAATGCCTGCTGTGGCCAGTAAGATATAGATTGAAAATTTTCTTAAATCAATTTATAGCATATAGATGGCCGCCTGATTGCTGATAGAAAATATAAATAAATTGATGTTTTTCACTTGAGGCTTTTTTGCTTTGATTGTGCGCTGAGAATATCGCATTTTATTCTACAATGTTGATGGGAATTCTTTATTCGTACTAGAAGATTTGTGAACTTCTAAGACGGTCTTTTAGCTTGCCAATAATATCCAAGATCTCATTGTCACAAATTTACTAACGAAAGTTGTTGAAGAGAATCCGATGAAGATTGCCAGAGTGCTTAAGAAAAAAAAGCATGAAAAACAGAACCGATGAATCGATTGACACTAACTTTCGGTTTTTTTTTTTTTCGAGTAATATAATGTTAAATCCACTAAGATGAAAAAATGCATTACCAAATATAAAATTAAAAAAATGCTGAATTGATGAATGCAAATCTTTAAGTAAAAGAAGCCTTTCTATATTGAGAACTGTTAAGGAAAAAAATGTTAAATATAAATATATATATAATATTATGGTTTCTGTGAGCTATAAAACTGTTTCCAAAACAGACAGCAGTCGTTTACTAAAGATGAACAGTTTCTTTATTTCATTCATAAGTTTCAGCTGATTAGGGTAGAATTTAGAATATCAAGCCATTTAAAATTATATCAAGCCATGATTCAAAAAATAAACGCAAAGCGCGGTCACCGGCGACAAGAAAAACAGCCACGACCGAAAACAGGCGTTTGGTGTGGAGGTTATGTGATTTTAAAAAAAAGAGAAATTTGCACCATCGCAGCGAGATTAAGTAGTATTGGAAAAGAGGGGAATTCCCGATCGTTAGAGAGCGGTTGAAACTGGATTTCAGCCAGTTAAAGTGACAGTTAATTTTGTGTTAGAACTTAAGTAGAAATAATTTTAAGGATTAAATTTTGAGTAGAGTTTTTAAAAATTTAGAACGTGTTAAATTATTACATATATATTCAATTTTTCCAAAATTAAGTACGAAGGAAAGTAAACCACATAACTTCTATTTAATATTAATGGAGTTGCATGTCCGTCGATGAATCAACATAAAAGAAAAAAAGAGAATACTGTGTTTCCTCAGAGAAAAAAAAGCAAACGAAAAATACTGAAAGATTATATTAAGAATTAAGAAAGATATTATATTAAGAAAGAGTAGTAAAAGAATCAAAACGATATCTCCATGTGTATGCTAATTTGTAGACGTAGATAAGAAGTCTGGATTTCCCCCTCTTTGGCACGTAGCCAAACCAAACCACGCGACCGCGTTACTTCCATCTCTGGCATTTTATATATGTTAATTATTAGCTGTCAAAATTCTATGTTCAATATTATAGAATTTTATCAAGGAATTTTTTTCTGAAATAAAGCCCAGTGTTGTCAGTTGGTAACAAACTGTTTTTTAGCCATAAGCATTAAACACATGAAAAAAAATTGGATTTTTTAAAGTGTTTTTCCCATGTTTTATTCAAGGAATGAAAATCAAACATTTTAAAATAATTTTTAAAAAATCGGGCTTTTAAGGGTTATAATTTCAGCTTAACACGACCAGACAAATGCAGGCAGCGTAATATGTATAAAGTCTCGCTTGAATTAATGAATATTTACTTAAGAGTGTTTTCTCTTATTAGTGCTGTTTCTTACTGCCGCTTAACAACAATACTACCTATCTCAATTTTATATAAGAAGGAGAAAAAGCTGAATTTTTCGCAACCAATAACGAATTTTTCTGATTGTTTTTTCTCGTGTATGAATATGAGACAGCATGCTCATACCAGATGTGAATAAATATCAGAAATATTCGTTATTGGATGCGAAGAAATCACTTTTTCTTCCTCTTGTAAAATTTAGAAAATTAAGTTAGTGTTGCTCCTTAAGCAATGATAAGAACTTTTTAAATTTGTTGCTTATCTATTTTCGGAGTTCAGTTGCACAATTTCAAATTAAAGTGGTCATGTAAATCAAAGTTGAGGTGTGTGTTTAAAATGGACTAAGCTTTAAATTATTGTGAAACATATGTTATTATGACTCTGATTTTCTTGGAAAAATTACCAATACAAATTGTAAAACTACTAAAGAAATTTGTATAGGAATGAACGGCAATAATTTTAACGAACAAATTTAAAAAGAACGCTGAAAGAAAGAATGAAAACTTAGCAAATTCTAAATTCATGCAAAACTTCATTGGTGTTGCCAGGGGCAAAAATAGCAAACCTAAACTACTTGTTCATTGCTAGATGCAAAAGTCAAATTCAAGCGACTTTCCACAAATGAAGACTTTCATTTTTAAGTCAATTGTCGAGTAATTTAACAATAAATAAAATCAATTAAATAATAAAATAAAAATAAAGAAATATCGAATTAATGATATTAAATCCTCTGATTGTACAAATATTTTGAAATACTTCACACTTTTATGCAAATTCAAGCTTGAAGTGAATTATCTTAATGTAAATAAAAATCATTGTGATTATGTATGTGGATATGTTCCACATCTCCTCCTAAACTACTGGATCGATTTCTACCAAATTTTGCACACTTAGTATTTTAAGACAAGAGGAAGATTATTGTCAACTTTTCGAAGCCCGAAAGTTAAACGGTCAGTTAATTAGAAATTGACCGAAACCGTTTTTCCGCAATAACTTCGACGCAATTTGTTCCACAAAAAATATTTTTATACCATCTTAAAGTTCAAAATTTTACCTTTTCAATGATATCAATTTTATATCTGTGAAATTTTTACTTCAATTTTTATTAACTTTTCAAAATTTAATAAATTATTAATTACCTGCAGACGACTTTGAAATAACGCAAATTTATAGCTACTCCGTTGCTAGGCAACGGTTGGACATTGAACTAATTTACCTTTATTTCTGAAATTTTTGCTTATTTTTATAAATATATTTCATATAAGAAGATCACCGTCAACTTTTAAAAGACCCAAATTTTATTAAGATTTCAGTTAATTGGAAATTAAGCAAGATTTTGGCATTTTCCGTGATATTTTTCGAAATATGTATTATGTCACAAAAACTATTTTTACACATATTAAAAAACATTAGCTTTTCATGACACAAGTTTCATTTCCGTTCAATTCGTCGCCCTCATTTATATAATTTTTCGAAAAATTAAATTGTGTAGAAATTTACAATTTATAACACTTTTTTTTATTGATGAAGAACAATAATACATAAGAACTGTTGCTAGATCACATTAGAAGAATTTTGGATGAAGACTAATTTTATTTTTTTTTATTCATATTTATTCTAACGTTTTTTCTCAATGAAAAATTTACTATGTAGTCCCATCCGTTAAAATCTTTCTTATACTGAAAGATTTATGAACAAAATGTGAAGTACCTATGCTATAAATACTAATAACTTAATTATTATTATTATCATTAAAAAATTAGCTATCGGCGGTTTTTAAAAATCGTCTGGTTCAATTGATACTCTCATTTTAATTAAAAAACGTTTCAGACGAGAAAATAATTTTAGGTAATGTAATTTCCTATACAAAAGTAGTTTTTTACATCAAAAATATTACATGAAAGTATTTTAATCCCGAGCAGCCGAGTATAACATATTAAAATAAAAATTGCGCTTAAGACTTTTGTTTTATTTGTCGTTTTCAGGTGCAGAAACGTAAATATAAGCTTAATCTACTAAATAGAAATATTTTTTAATGAAGTTCTGTTTTATATGCATAGCTAGTTAACTATCGAAATGACTCCTTTAGACTTGGATCTGTTATTGGCTAAAATTTCCCATGAACTTATTATAAAAAAAATCTTTTCTGTATAATCGAAACCAAAACCCATTTTGAAGAAGGAACATTAGCACTTTCCGGAAAAAAAATCAAGTCAGTCAACCTTAAATAATTTATTAATCATATTTTCATTCTATGTGAACTTTCCGCTACGATCATCACTTCCAGAATTGAAATAGGAAACGCGTTAGCACCTGGCAGAACTCATCATAGAGATTAATTGTTCCTTTTTACCAGACGATAATTTAACTTCCAAGACTTGATGAAATCATCCGATGCCATCCTACGCTAGGATAACGTGTTGAATACGGAAATGAAAATGAAGAAGAATATTCTATCTTAAAGGTCGTGGTGGTGATATCTTATCAGCTTATGATTTAATCAGTTGGACACAGTTTTTTTTTTTTATTTCATTTCTCCTTTCTCCCGTGTCTGCAGTGAATGATACTCGTGATCTCAGTCGCGTAAATTTCACTCGTTCTTTACTTATATTCTTGACAGTGATATTTCTTACTATCATCTTGACATTGCACCACGTTCGTTCGTTCAAGGGCATTATTTTTTACGTGAACTCTGCGACATGGTCGACTTCCTTTTCTATATTTTGTCTTTCTTTAAAAAAAACACGCCAGCGATGGGTGTTTTATTGGAGCGCACGGACTCCTCGGACCTCAATCTCCGATGTCCGATCATTTAATTCACTTTAGCCCTGAGTACAAAATGCTTTAAACATGAATTTTGGGGGTACCTGAAAGAGAAACTTATTAATCTGTAAAGATTTTGTTAATCGCAAGAGATATCTCACTTATAAAGCTATTCTCCCAGCATTCATGCTTCCATTCATACTTATTCTTTCACCTATGAAAATAGAGGAATCATTGAACGAAACTTGCGCTAGAAAAATGAAACTAATGAGGTTAAAGTTTTATACCTTTATAAAGAAGTTTTAAAACTTCAGTGATTTTGTTTAGAATATTTTTTTTAATGTTTGTAAATTGTTCTAAAAAAACACTTGGTGGAAAATGTTTAAAACTCAATTTAAAATAAAATCTACTAAGAAACATCTCGGTTATAACCGTAATCCATTGGGTTTTAAAATTGTGAGCTTATGTTTGGGGCAGGTGTGTAACAAATGCAATTCACTAAGGCTGCTAAATTACGGGCACAGTGTTATCTATATGAAATTTTAAATAAGAGAATTAAATAACTAAGAGTTGTTCTTGACCATTATTAACAATAAGCACTGCTTGATAGAAAGTGCAAACAATATTTTCGTAACACAAGAATACTCTTTTTTCTGAAATAAAGTTTTTTTAGTTTCAACGCTTAAGAAGCGAACTTTCTTTAATTTGCAGTAAAACAGCTGACTATCTGTACAGGGATTAGTTTTACCTAATGCTTTTAAGACATCATATCTATATTTTTGCATTAACGCGCTAACAACCCAGAAAGTGCCTTCTATAAGTTCACACTTAAACTAACAGTGTGTTAAAAAAAGAAAACTACTGCTGAGTTTTTTTTCGAAACTCGCACAAGAATATTAATATATCCTCCAAATTTCATTTTCTCGCCCCCTCTGGACAGTCAATATCCAATATGTGCCCCAACTTCGAACAGAGTTTTCTTATAAAAATATCAGTCATCCCCTTAGAATGTGATTTTTATATTTCTCCGTCATGCATCTGCCCATGTCATTTATTGATGTTCTGATAAATGTCAGCAAACTATGAAGTTAGTGTGAATCCCTTCCCTGTATATAAACTTACCGCTGATGTAATTTTTTAGGAATTTTTCCTCCATCTCTGTCGCTGAAGATGAATTGGTTCTGTCCAAGGCTGCAGTGAGTAATAAAATCTAATCTCCTTCGAAGGCCAAAATAAAAAATAAAAAGTTGAACCTTTCTACAGTTTTCTTTTTTTGTGTATGTATTAAGTTATTATGACATACGACCGATCTAGAACCAATAAACTCTTTTGTTTCATACGTCGTTTCAATATCGTTTGGTTATAAATTGCTGGCAATAAAAGTTCGAGAATTAATATATTTACTCTTCAAAAAGTATTCGAATTTTTACAAGAGGATTATGGTACTAATTTACATTGTGTAAGTTATGTTTCTCTTTTAATCGATTGTTGTTATTACCTTAACTTGCGTTAAGCAGAAAACAGAAACGCAAAACAGACAGACAGTTAACGCAAAAAGAATTTTATCTTCCGAAGACGAAATATTAAAATACTCGAATGATTTTCGATGGAAACGATCGTATTAAATGCCAGAATTCTTCGCTTTTATTACGAAATTAAATCGGAACAATGTGCTTTTTCTGGCTGAATCATGAACGCTGTTTGCTTCAAAGGATAATTAATTGTTTATCTTTGATAATTTGTTCTACCTTTTTGGGGGAAATTGTTATGACCGCGGGCTAAATTTTTTCTTTTGTACATATAACGATCCAATTTAGTTCTTTAAACGGTGACTCTAGGATATTAACATTTTTTCCTTCGGTACTGCATTTAATTGAATGCGATTCTTATCAACTTATGAGATTAAGCCTGTTTGATTGGTTTTCTCGAACACACAGATAGAATGGAATTACAATTTATTAAGTAAAGATAAAAAGCGAATGCAACTTTTCTGAGAAAGGTGGAACTTTCTAATTGAAATGTTAATCTGGAAAGATATTCTTAATGGTTTAATTTTAAAAATTTTTTCGGTACCTT
This sequence comes from Araneus ventricosus, assembly GCA_013235015.1. Classification (NCBI taxonomy): domain Eukaryota; kingdom Metazoa; phylum Arthropoda; class Arachnida; order Araneae; family Araneidae; genus Araneus; species Araneus ventricosus. The sequence continues at coordinate 13,677 of BGPR01006540.1, forward strand.
TTTAGTGATTAAATAAAGAAATTAAATTAAATTCCTTGCAGTAACTGAGGCAGTATTTTGTTTCCTTTAAATTAAAGGAAAACCTTTTTCGTGAAAAATGAGATCTTCATTTTTTCATCTAAAACTTCAATGCAATAAAGTAAATGTATTTTAGTCCTGGTTTGCGTAGGTTTCTCGCATTAGTTCCGTTTTTTAAAATTACTTTATTTTTTGAATAAATTTTCTTTGCATTCTATTTTTTTAAAAGTTAAGTTATTAACGCAAGAAAAGAATCTTTAGAATTTTATTGTATTTTTTTGTAAAAATGAAAAAATTTATTAAAGTATTTAATTGAAATTGTTTGATTTTTTTTCAGAAGTGTTATTGAATTATTAGAGTTAACATTCATTAATGTTATTTAATTGTTAAAGAAGCTCAAAAATATATAAAGAAATTCAGTGATATAACTTCGTTTTATTAGAAAAATCTGAAATTACGTTCAATTATTTCGTGAAAGTGTGTAGTAAATTAATGATTTCACATGTTATCTTCTTCTTCTATAATTTAAATAATGATAGATAGAAAAAAAATATCTCCGCACTTCGTATTTTCATTATATCACGTTTATTTAGTGAAGATTCAAACCTATCTTTCATTACGTCTATTTTGCTCATATATTTGAAAAATTCATCGTTCAAGTTAGTCGACTTATAATGAAAAAAGTAATTTAAGAAGCTAGCTATTTTATTTCATTTTACCTTTTAAACAGGGTATAGGTCGTTATTCTATAAAATAATTAGTTAAACCATTGAACACATGTTTATTTGCACTTTAATTGACTTCATCTGTTATTTCTTAATATAGCCTATCTATTTTATGAGATTGCGGAATAGAACAGTATCGCCATCTATTGCATTTCCATCTTTTAGAAATTCTGTAAAGAATTACTGGAGAATGTGCACACAAATGATTGGTCTTCGAAAGGTATCATTTGCTAACAACAAATATTTGCAATTTTTTATAAAAAGGAGAAACCTAATTTTCAATGATCGTTTATTAATTAAATTATAATAAGTAAACTAAAATATCATTAATATCTTAATTAATTTGTAACTTAAAATAGTTAAAAGAAATTTCGTTACTTTATTTTTTTATGAAGTCGGATGGTTTTTTTCCCTCTTTTGAACTGGATAATCATTTTCCAGGATGACAGAGGCGGAAAAATCTTGTTAAATTATTTTATTTTGAACAAAAAATAAACTTTATTTAATTCCAGTGAACGCTCAGTATAATTATTCTGATTCCAAACCCTTCACATTAGAAAATATTTGTTAAAAACAATTCTTCTTTGTTTGTAATGCTTTGTAAATGTATTTGATAACAGTAATAAATAGGAACTAATTTTGAGAAGTCCAGAGGCGATTTTTTAAAAATTTTATTTAGTGTATAATTTAAAACTGTTCTTGGGTCGAATTTGAAAGTCAGTTTTGTTTACCGCACTTAGTTAAATCACATGTGTGTTAGTAGTAGAAATGCTTAACGTTTCTGGCTCGCCACTCTGGCTTCGTTAGAGCGAAAGGTTTGCATGTTTTACTGTTTTTGATTTGGCTGCGAAACACAATGGGGCTATTAAGTGAGAAATGTAAACAAGTACTTCGGCAAATGGAAACTTGATGACTCTGCCAGCTGTGTAAATAAAACGAATAACGAAAAAAATTTACATCATTAGTAAGTCTAAATTTAGGTTGTTTAAACTTCAAACTCGGTAATGTTAAAAAATGAAATTGATTTTATTTCGGGTAAAACATCATTATAAATATTTAATTTTGTTCTAAAACAAGGATAGATTTTAATACATTATGTGTGGCGTATGTCGAAGTGATGAATTCGAATTAAGATATTTTCAGCCTTGGGGTCATATTTTACTTAGAATTTATTCATTTCTCTAAATTAAATTTTAAAGAATACTTTATTTTCATAAAGCTTCAAAACAATCAACTAGAAAAAGAAGAATAAAGTTAAAAATAAATTTGACTTAAACTTTAAACAGAAACAACAAAATAACGAAATTTAAACAATAAAATTTAGACAAAAATTTTCAGACAATAAAATTTATACAATGTTTGTGATAACGTGAGGACATTTTTTTTCTATTCTAAGCGTGGGGCAAGTTTATTTTTATGAAAGCGATTTTTCAGCCCGAAGGCTAATGATATTTTAAATCAATCTTATTAGTGTTTTTATGTTTGTGTTTGGTTTTCCTTTTTCTTTTAACATAATGCTTTTAGATGTTACTGATCACGTTTGTCTTTTGTTGGGAAATTTCGAGCTAAGAGAAGCTATATTTGGCGTAATGCAAATTACAGAAAAATTTCCCAAATATTTTGAATCCATTTCGAATAAAGTCCTTATCCCTTGATAAAATGGACTAGAATGGATTCCTTGTTTATTTAATTCGATTCCCTCTGAGTTTATCTTAGTTTTTTTACTTTCTTTGAATGACTTTGACTTCATTGTCATAACAGGCTTTCTATACATTTGAGAAGCCCACCTAACTGTCGATATAATGGAACTCGGATTGCACGATTTTGGTTTAATATAATTCAATAATTGAGGAAGAATTTCAGATTAACACGATCA
>BGPR01006540.1:16305-33127 GCA_013235015.1 Araneus ventricosus
AACACGATCAGACTGATGAATTTCAGATTAACACGATCAGACTGACGCTAACACCAGAAAGTGGTTTTCTTTCTCTTTAGAACTGGAAAATTTTCTCCGTTTCCGTTCTAGTCAATGTCAGTATCTTTTGTTATTTCAGAGCGTAGTTGTGTGAACTAAATTGCATGTCTGAAGCGACTAACAGTTTAGTTAGTTTTGCTTAGTTTGGTTTAGTTACGAGAGTAAGTCATTAAGTAAGTCACAAAAGATAAGAAGAAAATAATTTGCCATGATAATTACTTGGAAACAATTTTATTTTTCAACATAATCTCGACCAATGTTGCTGCACTTATCCCATCGTTTTATCAGCGCCCCAATTCCAGCTGCATAAAATTATTTGGGTTGCTGTCTCATCCACAGTAGGACTTCGTGTTCAACGTCATCTCATCGTCAGATGAAAATCGCTTGATGCTAAGTCTGGGCTGTAAGGTGGATGCTGTAGCACTGACGAACCAGACTTAGCCCCAAGCGATTTTCATCTGTTCGGTCCACTAAAACAATATCTCGGAGGAAAACATTTTGCAGATGATGACGACGTTCAACACGAAGTCCTACTGTGGATGAGACAGCAACCGAAAGAATTTTGTGCAACTGGAATTGTGGCGCTGATAAAACAATTGGATAAGTGCATCAACATTGATGGAGATTATCTTCAAAAATAAAATTGTTTCTGATTATCATGGTAAGTTATTTTTTCTTATCTTTTGTTACTTACTTAATGACTTACCATCGTAGATTAAATTCCTGTTTCGAATTCTCGAACGTGCACGAGAATTGTTTTGGGACTTAATTCGTAATTATGAAAACGACATCCAAGTTGCCTCCAGGCCCGCAAACACGACGGATGTTAGGTAAAATATTGGTCTCGAATCCGTGACCTTCTGACCACCTCTGCCACCAGCATCCCACCCTCCCGTCCCTAACAGCCCATCAAGATTGAGGCTGAAACATTTATTTCCCCAAAAAGATCAATTTCTGACGACATAAACACATAAGCATTTACACACCAAGCAATGTAACCTGGATAAAAAAACTGAAGTTGAGGAAATAATTTCCAGTAATAATTTTGTAATTATACCACTCTGAAACAAAATCAATCTAATAAAAGCTGTTGAACGTTGCATTTTTTTTTTAAATTAAAAAAAAAAACAGTATTATTTTCAATCTAAAAAAACAAACAAAAGGCGATCGTCTAATTAACAGCTGATGATACAATATAAAAATATTAATTTTGTTTATATTTCATGCACTAAACTGTGGTTATAATTTTATTTGAGTTAATGAATTTTAATTGAATATGTTCTCGATTTTTTAAAAGATATAAACAATGATGATTCATGTGGTTTCGGAAAATTTATTTGTATTTATTCGAAGCGATATGCAGATCGGAATCGCAGGATTCGAATACACGGCGTAATTTTTTGTTTTAAAGCAATTTTTTTATCATAAAGTTTTAAAAGTTTGAAAGAAAATGGCAAAATAAAATGAAATTCTAAATAGAATATTCGAATTATTCATCTCGAGTAGACTTTTTGATTGAATTGTTCCGCTTATGGAAAAAATCACTCCCAGCCTCTTCCCAGATTGTGATTTCGCGTGACAAAAATTCTTCATTTCAAAAATAAGAAACTTGTATATTAAGAATTGCATAAAAATGTTTTCTAAACGTGTGACTTTTGTCAAAATTTACTTCATAAATCATGTCAAGCGAAATTTAGTTCCGGACAAAGTTGAACGTAAAGAAAATATTTCTTAAATGAATTCTCTTTAATATAAGCTATTTCTGCCGGCTAAGTTTTTTTTTCACTTGACTGTAAATATACATATTCTCGAAAAACTTCATAAAAAGTCGTCTTTTTTCCTTTTTCACGTTTCCTTCCATATTTATGAACACCTGATTCTGAAGGGGGTTTATAAGCAAGATGTGTTTAGAACTTATCAGGTGTTCCGTAAGATTTCGTAAGAGAGGTGGAGCAAAAACTGTCATTTTTCTTCTTTATACTCTTCGAACTTTCTTTTGACTTATTTCTCAGGATTTTTTTCCCCTTTCTTTCACAAGAATGGCCACCGAAAAACCTGTTTTTTTCCCATCAAAGAGAGAAAATAATTGAATTTTTTATTTTTCGTTCAGGTTTGTCGCCGAAATATTTTTTTTCTGTGTCATTTTTTAAATGGCAACTCTGCCTCATGTAATCTTTGCAGCCCGCGGCTGTACAGAACCTCTGAAAGATTTTGATTGTTTCACACTCGATTTTGTTTTAGTTTCCGATAGTCTTTGTGTATTTATTTATTTTTGTTGCCAATCCATTCGATTTTGTCGAGCTTATCTGCCGTAATAGAGTTGTCTTCTGAAGTGTTTTTTTTTCTGCGTTTTTATTTAATGTAAAATTCAGAAATAAACTCGTACTCGATTCATTTTAGTTTTTCTTTTTTGTTTATCCTCTTAAAAAAGAATTTTTTTATAATTGCATATGCCCTCACTAGAAATGAAAAATTATTATTATAAAATTAAGTTTCGAGATGTATTTAAAGAAAGTAAAAAAAAAAAAAAAAACAATTCCAGGTAGTTTCACGTATATTGATATTTTTTGATGCGATGCAAGACTGCTTAACTTACAGGATAAGTAAAAAAACTGAATAAACGGAAGATATTTCTTTAACGAAGGTTACATTTAGATTGAAAATAATAAACTGTTTTTTTTATATTTCAAAAAAAAAATGCAACATTCAACAGCTTTTATTACAGATTGATTTTGATTCCTATCCAAACACGAGCAAATCAAAATGTTTGATGTTTAAATTTTTTCCCTGTACTGGTTCGAAAAAATCAAATCGTATTAACAGATGATATAAACTGATAAAAGAATAATTTAATTGTTCTTGCTGTTGATGATTTTTTTACAATCGTATTGAAGTGAAATGTTGAAAAAATCTAAGTCGATTAATTTATAACTATGTCGACTATTTCATTAATCTAAGTAGATTATTGAAAATCATTTTAATGGAATTTTTTTAAATCTATTAATAACGAGAAAGCACAAATATTTTATGTTTCAAATTTGTAAAAGCTTGTCTCGAGGTTAGTTTTGTGTGAGAGACAAGCAATTTTTTTAAAATTTTAATCTTTTATTTATGAATTACCAAACTATTTGCTGTAGGTCTTAAACAGAAGAGAAGAAGCACAGAGTTACAGTTCTGAGGTAAAAGAAAAATTGAATTTTCCGAGATTCATATACATTTTAATTATTAAATGAGATAAGTGACATTTTTTCTTTTTGTTTATCAGAGAAACAAAATCTAATAAGTGATGTTGGATTCTTCATAAATGTGCAAATTTTATTTTCTTGCAAAGGTATTAATACTGCTGAAAAAGTTCTGTGAGTATTCTTGAAGAATTATATTAATACAAATACCTGTTGACAAACGTCTTTAAAAAAATACTCTTTAACAATATTAATAATTATTCTAGAATTATCACACTAAATAAATCGGTAATGCAAATCAAAATTTATTACACTTCACGTATTATTTACTGAATAAAACGGTTTTTAACGTACGAGAACGGGACTAATAACCTTTACAAAAATCCAGAAAAAGTTAGTGACGTCAATGTTTAGCATCAACGTTGACTTTCCAATTATGATGGAAGATACAAGATTGTTTATATTTCATCTTTTAAATAAAACGTGGACATCTGTCTTGTAAATCTCTCGGAGAACCAACTATATTCGAATTATTGTTTTTGTTACTTCAGGGTCACGGTCAAAAAGAAAACAAAAGTCGAATAACCACACTCGTCAATTTCAATCCGAGCAGTCAAAAGCTTCCTAAGCCAGAACAACAAGAAAACTGTCAAATGTATCAAAGAACAAGGCGCAAACGATACTTGAGGTTCTTTTTCTTTCCTCCGGAGGGCAACAGTTCAGCCACAGCGCCGGAACTTTATTGGAACTCTTGAGGCATAAAAAAAAGAAAGGATTGGTTGACAGATGCACAATAGGATTTTTGTGAGAAATGGCTTTCCGATTGGTGGTTCGATTCGAGATATTTTTTTGTATGTGTGCATGTGATTTCTTTTAATTCCGCGGCAATGGTTTAAATCGATTGTGCCAAAAGGTGTGGCAATGGAATATTTTACTGCCAAGTGTATTAAAAAGACACAATTCATTCATGAACCAACTGTGTTTTCTTAAGAGTTGAAAAGTTCTGCAAATTGCCTGGAGCAGCGATTCTCTTAATACTTGTAAAGAATACTTGCTTTTTTTACAGTGGCCCTAAAGATTCCACCACTTTATTTTGATAAAATTTCGCGTGGAATTTCTATTTTGCATATTAAGATGTTATATTTCAGACGAATCGTATCCATTTTGTCTATTGAAGAAAGGGATTCGTGCGCTATGGAATGCGGAGTTTGTGTTTGTTAATGTTGCGTTAGACAATCTATGGTTATGGACAGCGTAAGACAATCTACAGTTATTACATGGTATGCGCGTTACGTTTGACTTTGGCGAAGTCGCACGAAATTGAAGCAGAAAATGGCGATTTTGACGTTGCTTTCTCAAACAAAATAGAAAAGAAGGAATTTTTAAGAAGTACGTCTTTCATTTTGGTAAGGTAAATAGTCAATATCATTCTCAGAAATTTAAAAATTCCCGATTCCCTATAGTGAATTGGAAATGGGTTTCTTATTGCAAAAAAAGTTTTATCAAAACAACTGAAAATTAATAATAAACTAGAAAAGTTGTAAACTAAGTGTTCAGTATATTCAGATGACAAATGTATTGTGATGTTTTTCAGCATAATCTGAAGAATCGTGGAGCCTTCTTTATCAAAAATAATATATTTATTGGACGTCTACCACAGCACAAACATGTAAAGCAAACACATACACTTGCATCGCAAACGTTACATCACTGACTTGCATCGAATTGCATCTTCAATTCATCAATATATTCTTTTCCGTTGCTAGGCAACGTTAACAAAAGACTAGTATATCGTTGCCATACTATTTTTATAATCTTTAGAAAAGAATTATGCCAACCGATATTTTTAATTTTCTTTTTCAGCCAAACGATATTTTAAAATTAATTTCTTTTATGACCAAACGATTTTTTAATCTAATTAATTTCTTTTCCTTAAATATTTTAATAATTCTACAAATATATATTTTTTATTCGTTACGAATATCACAGTACCAATAATCAAGAGACATATGCTATTATATAGTAGGAGAATTAGCACAGTTTACTTTGCATAAACATTTCTTCTTTTTCCTAGTCTACTGAAGTTGGTTATTAATGGTCTTACTTATAAAGTTGGCAGGCCTGATTTACAGTTTGAATTTCAAACGATTTATATGTGCCTTATCTTAGCTCGAATCAGATTGCTGCACTTCATAAACACTAGGCTTCAGAGACAGGCAATTTTTACTCTGGAATATTCTTATAATCACCGGAGGAAACCATTGCAAATGGGAATTGTATTTATACGACCCGTGGCCTGCTAAGTGGCAAAAAGTGTTTTACGGTTGTTACCTTTTGTCTGTGTAACCTATTGCCACCTTTTCGCTTAACGCGATTTCCATTAGTATTATTTATGCGACTGCTCTCTCAAAGCTTTGTTCAGCTTTACCATCGCTCGTGACGGTGGGTTTACAGGTATGTAAATATGCTGTCTCGTATATATTACAGAGGCCATTGGCTTGTTATCGATAAATATCTGAGAAATTCGTGACCATAGATGCAAACTTCAGTAAATACGATTGATTTTGAATTTTAAATACTGTTCAGAGCATGGACTTCAGTAGTTAATACAGAGCCTCAGTGAAATTTCTTGTCTCGGAATTTGATACCGGATGGCATTTCGAGTCTTAACGAAGATTTTGGTAAAGATGAACTTCATAGCAAAGTTTTCTAAGGAGCTGCAAGTTATTCAGCATGTAGGAGAAAATGAATGTGAAATTTATGTAAACTTTGTTAAGTAGGGTTATTTTACATCTCGGTATTGAAGCTGGTCTTGCTTTAAAATCTTCTGTGATCCAGTCTTTTAAATATTTCGGGAATCGTAACATTTCTTTGCGAAGTTTGGGGCAATATATGAAACATATCTTCTGCCAGCGAAGACACTTCGGTTTCCATTGAATGAGTTTTTGTTGATGAATTTATGTAATACTTGCAGGCAGGGCCGGCCAGAGGGGATTTCGAACGGTGCGAGGCCCCGCGCTTCTGAGGGCCCCGCGCCGCTGACAGATTTTGCAAAACGAAAATGAATTGCATTGATTTATTGAACGAAATAAGAATTTGTCATCAAGTTTTACCTTCCAGGACACAATATTACAAATATTGTAATATTTATTTAAAAATAATTTATTTCAATTGTATGCAAATTTCTAAAATTGTATCGACTCTGTTCTTTTCTAAAATTGTATTGGCTATCTAAAATTATATTGTTATTCTGTTCTAAAATTGTATTGACGTTACCAATTGCCGTCGCATCTGCAGAAAGATCTTTCTCGAGATTAAAAATAATAAAAAATTGCTTGATATCTAGCATTAATAGAGAAACATTGATTTGAATGCTTAGCCATTTTAACTATCGAATCCTTTTTAACCAAAAAACTGAATCGTAATGATACAACGAATTTGCTATTGCACATATAGCAAATGAAATAAAAATCCCATATTATGAATTTAATCTAACAACTAGCATTCCAAAAATGCATTTATGAAGTAATTATACTTGTTATTTGACTTATTAACAATTTTTTGTGATTGAAATATTAACGTTATAAAAATTATTTATCATTTACGTGTATTCCTTTAGTCCTGACAATGCCAATCAGCACAATGCACTAAATAGCAAAAAGCAATAAATTATTTCGGTGTAAGAAATTTGTTTCAAGGCCCCGTGAGTCAACTTTGCACTAGGCCCCGCTTTTGTTCGGGCCGGCTCTGCTTGCAGGAAACAAAGAATGATTAAACCCTCAGCTAAAAGTTCTGAGGACTACCAATGACATAGGGACTCTTGCACCCTTCTATAAAGCATTTGTTCGAAGGAATAAAGAAAACATCAGCAACAGTAATTTCAAATTGTTCAACTAAATTCTAACACAATTCCCCCTCAACACATTTCCTTTCACTTTCTACTCTTTTTTTACAAGCTCTCCTTCTGAAAACCAGGACAATTACAGCCTGGTAATTGTTTGATTTTCATCGACCCGGATCCTCTACCCCCTTTGCCTCATTAGAAGAGACTAAGCTGCCCGGATGTGTTTCGGCAAATTATTATCAATTTACAACAGCCTCAACCAATTCGTCATCTCCCTGCACTTTTCTTTTCGAGGGTCATTTTCTGTTTATTTATATTGCTGATAAAAGGGCAGTCTTTATCTCGTCGCTGAACCTCTAATCACTGGATAAATTTTGGTCTATTTGGTCGCCATCCTTCACCGCGATGAAGATGTTTTTCTTTCTCTTTCACTCTCGCCATCTTCTTTCTTTCTTTTCTTTTTTGCTATTTTTTACCCCCTTCTCGTAATGAAGAAGAGTTCTCTGTCCGGAGCTTTTGGCACTTTAGTATGTTGTATTGCTGAGGGCGGATTGTGAAAATATACTTTGCTGTTGTTTATATAGAAGGAAAAAGAGTTGGAAAAGCTTTTGTCCCTGAACTTGGTTTACGCGGTTGGAGGGTTTTTCCGCTTTCCTAACATACATTCTAGATGCTTTAGGGGTTGGAAATTTTAACGTAAAATGTTTTTGTCCGAAATTAAGTGTGGCATGTTTTACATAATAGATATTACATGGCGATTACGAACTTATAATAAATGTTATTTTAATAATACTAAAACTGGTTAATATAAGTTTGCAAGTTTCTGCTTCACTTAAATGCATGGCGATTCATATAGAGCTTGCCCTATTTTACTGTTTAAAAAGCAACAACAACAAAAAAACACGTAGTTTGTTCGTGATTCGATCATTTTCGAAAAACTCGTAATAAGTACCTTCCCTTGTTATCCTGTTGCATCTCTATTCATATTACTATTTATATTTTAGTTGAATTTAGTTTTCCTGGAATAGCAACAAAAATAGCCGGTGGAAAAATTAATAGAACGAAGATGAATGATTCCAAAAGTTTTCTTTTCGAATATTATAAATTGTGAAGCCACTTCTTTAAAACTGTTTTATTTTAATACATTACTTACAAGATTAATGTTATACAAGAGGATATTAAAGCTGATTTCATTGTCTGATGAACTGTGCTACATTAATCAGACTGGTTAAGTACGCCTGTAAAATTTTTAACCATCATGGCCTTTACCCATCTATTTCCATTACATCTGTTCAAAATTCTCTCAAACTCGTGAATATCCTGAGCATTTTATATTTATTATTTAAATTGTTTTCGCACGAAACGTCCCCTCTTAATCACAATAATATTAAAATTTGTTTGACATTTTAATCACAGAATTTTAATTTCAAAAATGTTTAAATATAATATCATTCTGATCGGGAGATTCAAAAGTCTTATAATGTAGCAATACTCCCAAGTTTTATTCATTTGCCCGTTGCATTTGTGTATTGATATTTTGAATAATAATTTTGTGTTTTTAGTAAGACCTAAAAATATAGAATTTGAAAATATATCAAGTTTGATAAGAATTTTTTTTTTCAATTTTGGGTGATGAAGCTTACTGTTTGGTATTTTCTTTCAATAAGTGCAATAGTTTTTCAGTGCAATTTCGACATTGTCATTTTTTTCCTTTTTTCGTAGCAAGTTTGGGTTTTTAAAATTAATTAAAAAATTAAGGAATTTACAGTTCCTGTGCAGTTTCATCAATCAATTTTTGATCGAGAAAGAACTTCATGAAAAGTGGTAAATACATTATTGTATAATGTACAGTCGCGTAAAAAAACGTATTAATCGTATTGTAATTAGTATTGTCAATGCCCATTAATTTTAATTTTAGCATTCTAAAATTAATCACTGATCTTCTTGGGGAGGCTAAAGAGAAAAAAGTGGAGATATAATTGCAAAAAAGTCTCGCCTCCGTGATTATTTCCGTGCAGTACTGTCCGCATAAAAACCAATCCCACTATAGACGCCTATGGGGAGTGTTTTCGATGCCAATATTTGGCGATATTTCGTTTTTTTGGCAAGAAATGCTTTGTAAAGTTTTTTTTATTTCGACGACGACCGAGAGATGCAATCTGTTATAAGAATGTAAACATTTCTACTTTGTAGTTTTTTTGTGTGTCTGTGTGTGACTTAAAGTAGAATGAATTCCTTCTTGCGTGTCTTAAAGCTGAAAATAATTTGTTATTAGTTGTTAATTGTAAATAAAGATGGAAGATTTTCAAAATACGATGAAGAAAAAACTCGGTTTCGCGCCAATCAAAGTAAGCACGGAAACCCTAGCAGGCACAATGATAAACTTGGCGTGATAAAAGACATTCCCATAGGCGCCTATAGTGGGATTGGTTTTTATGCGTACTGTCCCTGTTTTTTGGATTTGGGGTTTCAAAGGCATTTCGGATAACCTGGGTTTCTGTTAAGGGGACATACGCCCTTTTTACCTCCGAAGAATGGGGGGAAAACTGTCAAATGCGATGTATTATATCTCTAAAACAAAACATTTCAAAAACTTTTTTCTAGAAAAATATCTGTTCTGTTATTGTAAACACATTTTCAAATCTTAATATTGGTATGTATTTGTTTGAGAGAGTAATAAATATGGGTATAATTTTTGGAGAAAAAATGAGATAGTCAACTTGCGCGCATGATTACGGGTAAAATGTTGGTCTAAACACAATATTTGGGTTATCTAAGTAATCCAAAGAGTCTGTTTAATAAACGGAACCTCAATTTATTAGCATTTAAATTTATTTTCTATTTTATATACCAATTTAAAATAAAAATCGTTAAAATTTCAACATTTCTAACCCCCCTCCCCCGAAAAATTTCTTTGGAAAAAATATGTACAAAACTGTGGTTCAGTTTGTAGAACATAACACAATACACATTCAGTACAAATTTTATGTAAAAATATTCAATAGTTCGTAAGATATCGTGCGCCCAATATCAGAAAAACACATTTTGAGATATAGCGCTTTAAAGATATGGCCATATTCAATGTTTGCATTGAATGGCTAATACATTTTCCTTCATAACTTTCATAATTATGGGAATTTTTTTAAAAGTGGGTTGCTTTATATTGTTCAGAAAAGACAAGGGACTAATATATATTTTTTATATAAAATCGAAAATATTTGAGGTTTAACAGTCGTATGTCCCTTTAAGCAGGCCTTTTCTGTATAAGTAATAGTTATGAGAAGGATGAAATAACAATTAATTTTACTAAGATTAAAAATTTTATGCATTTTTATGTATTTATGACTTGCCGACATATGTCATTTTCAAAAATCATGCGGCATGTCATTGTTGGGTCAAAAAATTTTTTTATCACATGCATTACGCTAAAAAAACACGAATAAATCTATACACGCATTATTATCTGTTATTCTGATAGAAGCATAAAGATTTCGTTAATTGGGAGAAGAAATTCATTTAATTTGTTAAATGATGATTTGTGAAAACACCTTTAACTCGTGCCCTGCATGTTGCATTAAAATGAATATATTGCAATGCCTTTGTGGGTATTTTTTATAGCAAGGTTAAGAACCTCAAATAATATTGCATGAGAATTTGCAAGATAAAACTGTTTAGTTTGCTTCATTTTTGTCTAATTTTTCTTCTAGTGTAAGATTTTTTTCTAGTCATAAAAAACGCGACGATGCTCACGAAACTTTTTAGCGCTTTCTTATTATAATTTAAAGTGCGACTTTAAAATTTAAAATGGCTTGAATAACAAAACAATAAACTGAATCTCGAGATACTTGATGGAACGCTGCTCTCTTCTAATTGAGTCGATTTATGCTCACGTGCGCCAACCGACTTTAATTTTGAAATTCACTGCGCATCTTGCAAGAAGCATAAGATATCTTGAAATAAAGGCGGTTGAAAGCATGAGTATTTTCTTTTTTCATGCGACTGAGCGTCAGCTAAATTGACACCATTATCTTTTAAAAAATATTAAATTTTTGTAGTACCGAGTTGGATTGTTTCCGCCCAGCGATATATAATCGGTAAAATATTTCACATTTGATAGCAATATCAAAACTAAATATACAATCCTAAGCATTATGATTTAAAGCCAAAGTCTGTATGTATTAAGTTAATTTATGCATTAACTTTCAAGGTGTGTGGTCAAATGTGTTGATTTTAGTAGCTCTAGAATATCAAGCTCACCTAAACGGATCATAAAATCTTCCTGTACTTCTGAACCATTTAAATTCCTTTCGTGTATATTTCCCTTTTATAATTGCAACCTGAATGAAAACCTTTTCTTCTCGGAAACAAACTCGAACGCAATCCAATCCATCACCTGTCTTTGTCAGATGGATCTGGCAATTCATTTCGTTTGGTGATGGATAAAATTCCCGCTGTTCCAAACAAAGATTTTCATAGAAGAAACAGCTGCCATTTTCCTATCAGCATTTGCAGCTACATTTAGTTCGAACTAATTAGTTGTGGAAAGTTGAAAGAAAATGTGTTTTCCCCTTTTAAAAGTTTCTTAGGAACTCTTGCAAGAATCGAGTTCAAAAGATTCGAAATTCGATATTTATCATTTAAACAAATGTGGAATTTGAATGATCGAATTCTGTGTAGTCGAAATTCGAAAGAACTAAAAATTTTGATTTATTTGTTCTGTATTTTTTTTTTTTTTTTTTAAAATTTTTAATGAAAAACGTTTTAAGTTTATAATAAAAAATATAAAAAATTATTCGAAATTTTTATGAATGTTTCTGAAAAATAATTGCCTTTTATTAAATTTCTATCGGATAATTTTTATGAATTTCTAGAACTACAAAAGCATTGCTGAAATTCTTTTAGAAGCTTAGCTGGAGAATTTTCTGTTTGATTTTAAATAGCATTGGTGGAGGTCTTATGAAAACAAATTAAATATATTTTACTTTTATCTTAAAATTATTATTTTTCTTAGAAATAATTTTCTTTGTCATTTCTGAGAATTCTCAAATTACATTTTATGTCTTAGAAGCAAAGCTATATTTTAAGAATTCGTTCTTATAATAAAGTTAAAAAGAAATATTAGCATAGATTATATTTAAACAGGTTTATCATTTCATTATAGAAGCTTTCTTTCGAAATGCCATATTCTCTGTGGGTTAGGAGAAAAGTGTTTCCCAACTTCAATTAAATCTAGTAATTATTTCTTCCCTTTGTTGGCAATGCTCTTACACTAATGATGCTTTTGATAAGATATTTGGTTTTTCAATATTTTTTCCACAGTTCTTTTCAAAAAATTCACTTGCAATTTTCTTTAATTGAAATTTTCTTTTATAAAATAAATGCGAGCAAAGTGAACTAGAAAAATGTTCCGAAATTCAAAGTGAAGCAAACATAAGCTATTTAAAATTTTTCAATGCCTTAAGTTATTTTCTTCTTTGTTTTCGAAGTGAATCAGTCAAGTTTACTTTTGAAATTGAAATTGATTTTCCGATCTCATATTGTTCATATGTGGTATTTAATTTATAATTATAACATTGCAGTGGAATTACTTTATCTGAAATTATGAATTCCTATAAATTTGCAGAACTATAACAGAACAAAAAGTTCACAGAACTTTCTGTATGCATTATTTTACTATAATATTTTGAAATTTTACTTCAGGAAAACCATTACTTTAAATGAAAGTGAAAAATATATATTTTGAAAATTTAAAAGTTTTTATTCCTAAACGCATTACTTATATTTATTTTGTTAAAAGGGTACTAATATTGCTGATTTGTGTTGCTTAACTTACAATCTAATTTTTCTTGATTGCGAAATTTATCCAAATTCTAACAAATAGTCTGCATATGAATTATTATGGGATAAACAAATCTTAAAATATTGTCACTCTTTTCATACTGATAAGAAAACAAGAAAAATCATTGATGCTTCAATTAAATGTTACTTTTCCCCCTGGATTCGCCACTAATGTAAGAAATATTCTGAAATTTACTCGAAATAATTTTTTAAAGGATTTTGGTAATTTCCATGTACTTATTACAGAATATTATTTTTCTTCCATTCTTTTTTTTTTTTTGTAGTAATCATTGCATTTATTTCCTTCAATAGAAAACAACTTGCGTTTGCATGCATCGTTACATTGACCAAGTCTATCTAGTAAAATACTTGGTCCCCATGGCAACCGTGAAATCCATGGAGGATGTTTGCCGTTCAGATTCCAGATTGTCTGTTTTATTCGTTCTTATCTAATCTGAAATTGTTCTTAGGGGTCAGAGGACTTAGTTCCCGTCTACCTGTCTTCGGAGGTTCTTATCTGTGAGCTAGCGGGACTGGGAAACTACTCGAAACCGTAGACTTGGAGAAATAATTGCCCTTTAAATGGGCTTTTGGAGTTGGCTATTTATGTAGAGGATGTCTTCCTCTTTTGGTGGGCCCTGCTCGTCTTTTTTTGGCAGTTTCGTCATATGTAGGAAATTAAAGAGGGTTTTTGGATTCTTTTCTCGCAATGTTTGAGATTATACGAAAAGAAATATAGGGTTTTTCTCTCTTTTTATCTCCCCTTTGTAACTGGTGGGTTGACTGATATGAAGCACTTGCGGAATTCTTGTGATTGAGGAAGCTTTTACTTTTGATCGAATCATTTTTTCCCGCCCTTTCAGCAAACTGGTAACCTTTGCGAAAAAGACATAAGAACTTGACAGTTTTGTTAGCCATTTTAATAAACCGAAGTATTCCAATTATATCAATTACTTATTTGAAATGAATCATAATGGTCACTTTTCGTGTAAGTGCTGGATTTTGTTCTTGCTTATAAATTTTATAGTATTGGCAAAAATCACCAATAAACGAATTCTATTTGTTCTTCCTTCACTTTCCTGATAAATGGCATGCCCTGTCAATATAGCCACCATTCAAAACACCTCGCATAACCCTAATAACAGTAAAAACAAATGTGTGTGTTGACGCTGACCAATCCAGACCGTTGGACCTAGAATTATCGAATTTGGCATAAATATATTTAGGTGGTTAGAAATATGTGCTTCGAAGAGATTTTGTGCTACACTATTTTAATTAGAATTTTAATTGATTAAAATTAAGGGAAATTTTGGCGATTTTTCACGACAATTTAACGAAATATTGCCCCAAAATGACTTTTACACCGTCTTAAAATTAAGATAATTACCAATCCAACTATACAATTTTGACTGGACAGCGTTCGTCAAAATCTCGAGTTCGAATTTTTTGACGTTTACAATTCTTTCTCTTTGTGACAGTTTGAAGCTGTAGACTACTTCTGGACCGCGGTGGTCGAGTGGTAAGATCTCAGCTTCAGGACCGGGGGGTTCCAGGTTCAAAACCCTCCGGTTTGAAGATCCGCCGTGTATGTGGGCTTGTTGCACATTAAATCATACGTAGTCGGTCAGACATCCTTCCGTATCGTCCTCGTCATCTGACCGTGGTTCAAAATTACGAGGTCCGTCCAAAATAGCCTTCGCGTTGCATTAAAACGGGACGTTAATATAACTGAACCGACCTAAACCAAAATATTTCGGTACGGGAACCCTAAAGACCAAGTTACAAATAAGAGCATCACTAATTAAGCACCGAATAATCATGGCGATCAGGCTGGTCACCAAAAGCGGCTAGGTATTAACCCCTTAAGAGTCGCATTTTCTCTGCTATCTCTAAAGGCACTGCTACAAATGTACAAAATTTGAAAAAGAAATCGGTGACCCATGTATCTGGTGTTGCCCTTGTTAGATTAAAAATGATTAGTTACAAACGTGCAGGGCGTGCACTAACTTGCAAAGGAAATGTAGTTTCATCGCTTACACTTCTTTAAACCAATGAGAGCAATTTTTTATCAGTTTTTTTTCTCTTTTACTAATAATTTATCTTGGTATAATTTAACCATTTAGTCTGGAATAGTATAGTCGACATAATGAGTCTTGCACCGAAAGAAACCAAAACAAAATCAAACTTTGTTCTAATAAATATGTAATTGATACTATTGCATATTTATTAGAATGTAAATTTCTTTGCTATCTAATAAGACGACTCCTTCTGTTTTGGAAAGGGGCTGTCGTTTTGATTCATATAAGAAGGCATAGAATACTCGAGATCCTTATGGATTCTACGTAATTTTTGTGTCAAATTATAAAGCTAATTAATGATTAAACTTTAGTTTATAAGCCTAAAAATGCGATAATTCGATGCACGTCGCTATGACGGGCGTTACGATTAAGGGGTTAATAATTATAATATTTTTTGCAAGAAAAAATTTGCTCCGTAATTTTTGTTAAAAAAATATTCCCCTCTCTACTGATTCTAAAATTCTTTGCTCTGATTATAACTTATCAACACTAGCTATGTCACCCGTAGATAACAGCTTTTTATCAGAACGGAATAAAAGGAATAACTACTTAGTGATATTATGTAGCGAGATGTATTCGTTTTCGCCTTTATCGTTCTTACTATTTTTGTCATTTCGAAGATTTCGCCAAGGTTTCAGCAGTCATTAACGGACTGTTGAAACTGAAGAGCGAGAGACTCGTGTATTTTTATTTATGACTTGTGACTCACAGTAAACTGATAATCACGGATATCAGTTTCCGAACAAGATTCGCAGACGGAGTTTGGAAATGGCGATAATTTAGTGTTCTGTTCTTCGCGAAGATGAATTCCAGTTTTATTTGCAATTGCTTTGTAAAAGTTCTAAGAACTTTAATTTTATTTTATCTTGCTCTAGCTTCGATAGAAATATATATTTCAATAGCATTTTTCAAAGAAAATATTAAATTTCTTTAAATATCTCTAAATTTTAAATGAAAGTTAGATTTTATTTAATTTTTAAAAACTCGTTTTTTTCTGGCAATGCTTCAGAATATCTCATTTAAATATTTTATTATTTAGGGAACACGGAAAAAATATTTCATAATTGAACCTTTTCAATCAAATAACCATTTAATGTGGGATTAGTTACGCTTAAGAATTCAGTTATGCAGTTTCTAGTAAACATTGCATTTATTAATCTTGTACGAGACCTAATAATTTTTGATAAAATAAAAAATTACGAAATTTATAAATCAATTTGATACCACTTAAATTTTAATTCATGTATTAAAAAGTTGAATGACGTTAGCTGTAGTTTAATTTTCTTCATTACGGGTTTTTATTTTTTTTCTGAAGATTTCCTTAATTATTAAAAAAATCTTTCTGTTGATGCACAGTTTTGTTGTAAATTTTGGAAAAAATAATTTTATCAGTACTTGAAAATTATGTGTAGGTGTGGTACTTTTATTTATACTGTAAGAAAAATAAAGTAGGATATACAATATACATTGTAGTATCACGTGAGTGTTTTTATTGAAAATTCTATCAATTAAAATATAACAAGGAACAGTTGGATTTCCTTTTAAATTTTGGTTTACGCCACCTAGAGGTTAATGCTATTAAAAGTTTATTTTTAATTCTAATGCAACGTATTGTTTATCGGCTCACTTTTTAACTTGATTTTATTAATAATTCTTAGGACAAATGAATGTTGATGCGACATTTTATTTTTAAAAATTTGCTATTGAATAAATTGTGCTCGTCGCATTTTTCAATGGAATCAATTCATGTAACGACATGTTAGTATTGAACATAAAATCGAATGATATTTCTTTTTGTCAAAATCGAATGATTTTTCATT